>JANHFS010006414.1:58201-70575 GCA_032467975.1 Trimeresurus albolabris | reverse complement strand
CAATTGACTAATGGCGAATCTGTCAATGCCAATGGTGTTCAAGTGGTGCTCAAGTTGTTTTGGGATTGCACCCAAGGTGCCTATTACTATTATTCAACCCAGAGATCTTGCTGGCAGTGCAAACATCCAGGCTCAAATGATCCTATTCCAGATATATTATGCAAAGGCTCTGGAGAAAGCTCTACTTATGGGGAAAGTGGAAAATAAGAGGAGGACAAGCAGCAAGAAGATAGGTGGATTTAGTTACCGAGGTGATGGTGCATCAATGAAAGAACTAAAGAACCAGATTAGGAACAGATCAACATGAAGAAAGTCTATGTATGTGATTGCTAAGAGTTCACACTGTCTTGATGGCATATGCTCACCAAAATCAATCATCTCTATTGCGTCTTCTCCATATCATCAAAGATTAGACCATTGCTAACACTTAACCCAAAACAAGATAGGGAAGAAGATTTGCAGAATTTTGTAAAAGGCTTGCAATTTACTTTTCCAAACACAATTTTTATATCAGTCTTTGGTTCTACTTTGAACATATTCCTCCCCATTACTGATTTCATAACTATCAGGGACCTCTTGCTGTGTCAGTTATCTGTATATTTATCATCTAATAAATGATTGCTTTTGTATGGATGGTTCAATCACCAGGGAAGGTGGAACGCTATACTCCCCCTTCAGAGTACCATAGGTCTATTCCATGTATGACATAGTTCCCCAAATTTTCTGGTTTTGTGGACTGGTAGTGGGGGAGAGAGGATGGTTCCACATGAGTGGTGTGTCAGCCTGCACAAGCATGCAACTCCATTTGAGTGAGCGGTGGGCATGTACACCTGCCACTCCTGCAAATGGACCACACGCGTACACGCTTGCCTGCTGCTCACACAAATGGGGATACGCATGTCCACTCTCTCACCGCTGCACCCAGTCTGGTTTCTCTAAAAACTTCTGATATAAAAAGAGTCTCTTGTTTATCAACAGATTTTGTAATAATAAATCCAGTGTGGAAAAACCATATAAATAAGTCCCAGTGTGACACAAGCTACAGCACTGGGAAAAATAAAAATAAAAATAAAAATCCCATGCCACAGAAACCTTGAAAGGAGACCATTCACTATAAAGAGAACACAGTGAAACATACAAATGAAATATAGAATTAGAACAATTATTCAATAATTGCTATAGTCACTATAAAAGAACTAAGAAATACATAATTCAGGGGCAGAGACATGACAGTACTTGTACAATTAAGTACTGGCAAACCAAACAACTGGCAAATAGCAATAAGTGAAATTTAAATTGGGAAGGGATAAGATCAGGAATACTTTGTATATTTATGTTACAAACAACATCTGTGTATTGACTAGAGAAAGCTTTGAAATATACTTGCTGAGTTGAAACACAACTAGCAGAGTACAGAACTGTCAGCAGGAAAGAATTGTGTATGACTCAACATTTCTCTTCTCCACGCAAACACCACGAATGATGAGGCCCTGAATGCTATTGCCTCTAATTGGAAAGTAGTCATTTTAGTTGAGATATTAGAGAAATCCATCACAGATTTTTTTTCATATGAAATGGGTAATCTGCCAAAATAGAATTCATAAGCATCTGTCATAAAAACTTCTCCACTCAAAAATGTAATACAGCTATGCATATACTTATTTGCAGTTGTTTTATATAGAAATGAATATATTTGGGAATACTGCATACAATTCATATTGGAGAGTCAGTTTGGTCTAGTGGTTAAGGCACCAGGCTAGAAAGCAGGAGACTCTGAGTTCAAGTCCCACTTTAGCAATGAAAACCAGCTGGGGCCACCTTGGGCCAGTCACTCTCTTTCAGCCCAACCTTTCTCACAGGGTTCTTGTTGTGGGGAAAATAGGGAGGAGGAAGGTGTGTTGGATATGCTCACTGTCTTATTTATAAAAAAAATTAGGGTGGGATATAAATATCAAACAAACAAAATAAAGGAGGCCTATATATGGGAAAGCTCAGATTTTAAGAACTTTTAGCCATTCATCACTTCCTTTTCTCACTTGTGTTGTTTATATGGATTTTTTAAAAATGCTATGGTTGTTTGTATTATAACAAAGCATAGAAGTCCAGGGCTTGCCCTACAATATTACTTTATGATTTTTGGTCTTTGTCCTTTGTCCTATGTGCTTATGGTTTGAATGCAAGATTTCTGCAGTTGAATTGTACTCAAAGCTCCAGAAAATTTAAATTCTCTGTTTGCTTAGGAGAACCTCAGAATTTTACAAAGTGACCTTGGAATTTAGCCATATCTGATTGGCATCCCTACCTGTAGCCTTTTAGTAATATCACCTGTTCTAATTTAAAATATAATGCATATATTTATTCCTCACTTAATATCTGTTATATGAGAAGATTAGACACAATGGAGCCTCCAAACTAAACTAGTTAGATTTACTAAGATCATCATGAGAAAGGTGCTTTAAGGTAAGATAACCTTTATTGACATTTTTTTTTACTGTGGGCACATTGGCCCACATTAAAATGAAATTTAGTTGCTTGCTCTCAAAAGCGTACACATACATAACACACATTTAAACATGCTATATACAACATATGTATAAACCTTCACCCTTACATATAAATAACATATAAATATCCATCACTGACCATCTTGAATATGTTATGGAAAGATGAAGCTTTAGAGTTCACAAGGTTAACACTGTGTGGATCAAAACTGTGACTAAATCTGGATGTTCTGCTTCAGATACCACGAACCCTCCTCCCAGAAGATAACAAGGAAAACAGGTCATGAAGAGGATGTGTAGTGTCCCAGACAATATTGTAGACCCTGCTCAAGCAAGGCTTATGTGCTATGTCCTGGATGGAAGGGAGGGACCTGCCAATGATCTTTTCTGCCATCCTCACCACTCTTTGCACCGCCTTCCTGTCTGAAGCAGTGATGCTTCCAAACCAGACTGTGATGCCGTATGACAGGATGCTTTTGATCGTCCCTCTGTAGAAAGTGGTAAGGACAAGGGAAGGAAGATGTACTTTTCTCATGTGACACAAAAAATGCAGGCGGTGCTGTGTACGCTTCACCAGTGTCTCGCTGTTAAGCGACCAAGCCAGCCTACTTGTTAACTGCACACCCAAGAATTTGATGCTGGTAACCATCTCCACAGGCGAACCATTAATATTATCATTTCTGATAATAAAATGTCCAAATTAAAAAAAAACCACAAGCTCTTGATGGTTGGAAATTCATTATATTAAATACCACTCCAGTTTCATCTAATGTATTGGGTCAGCTGTCAGTTAATGGTGAAGTGAAGGAAGCACACATTAACAATGGAGTACTGCTATGGCAGAAGAGTTCGATGTTTTTCAGTAACGCATAGAAGGTTTGGGGCTATTAAATATAAATAAAGCACAACTCAGGCAACTACTATTTTTGAATGAATAACTCAAATTTCTATTTGATATGAACAAAAAAAACAACACCCCAGTTTAAATTTATTAATTCTAAAGATCAGGTCTCTAGACAGAGAACTTGAAATTCATTAATTCCACAAAAATATTCTTTGCTCTTTTTTAGTCTGTAATATTTCATGCAAGCTGAGTTAAATTAATATCCTTCAAAAATGTTCATGAGTATTTGTATAATAATCAATAAAAATACTCTTTTACTTTTTTAAGGGAATAGCTATCCATAGTCCCATAAGCTCTGCACAGTGGGTGTCAAAGCAGAAGTGCATTGCTCTGGAGAGATTAGAACTTGGTACTGTAATGAATTATTCAGGTTTTACCTAATTTAAATTTTCTGATCTATCCATATTCCTGAGGGGGTTGGGATTTGTAGCCTGGAATCAATAAATCTGCAATTGTTTTTATTTTCTGCTTTTAATCCACTCAAAGTGCAAACTCTTGCAAGCTTTGAAAGCCTGTGTAAACTCACCATCAGGACCTGTTCCCTGCATTAGTGACATCAAGTGTCTTCCTAGCATCACCCAGCCATCACTGAAATGATGTAAAACCTGTCTGTCACAATGGTTGGATGGCTATCCTAAACATCATTAGTGTGGATGTTGCTTTGGCTTGGCTGAAACCATATCAGGTCTGTGAGGAAGAAATTACTTATTTCCGCATATAAAGTCAACTATCCTACTAAGTAACTTTTTTCACTGTTGAAATGTTTTTAGTTAATTTAATTTTTTTTAAAATTCCTGAGTTAAGCAACCTTAACCTTACCTTCTTGAATAAAAGGAAGGAGACAAGAAGCATTAGATTGATGGCTTCCATGCCACTGGCATTTGAATAGCTTCTTGGTTATTTTCCAGTTGGAAAGGTAACTCTGAACTTCTTTATCATACTGGACCTGGTGAAAATAAAGTTACTACAGTGGTTCTCCAACTCTGAAGTACAAAATTTCTCTAAAATAATAAATATTTTTATGCGCAACTCCACCCGAATAAAACTAATTATTTCATGCGTGTTGATTTCAGCCTTTAATTAAATTTTAATATCTTAAAATTTAATATTTTAATTATGAGGATTCTCAAACTTTGTTGAAACAGCAACTACCTACTGCAGGCTGGTGCAGGCAAAATCAGAAGAAAAGTGCAGAGGAAGTTTGAACAATGCTGCCATTTAGTTTACACAAGCTGGACTCTCCCCCCCCATCCCACCCACAGCTACAGTATGTTTCCTCATGTACTTCCAGTTGTTCCAACCACTGTTTGAGCACCTCCAATTTTCCTTCTTCTCAACTAGACCAAGGTTCTTTTTGCCATCAAAGGTTAAAGAAATATCTAGCCATTGGTTGCTTCTAAAGGTCTTGTCGCTCAACAACCAAATGGCTTTTCTTTTCTTCTCTAATTCTTCTGGACTGAAATGTTGGTAGGGAGTGATATGAAACAGCTGCTTCTGGTTTGCAATATCACCACAAAATAATTTTTCAAAAAGTCAGAATCCTTTCTCTATTCTTTATAAAATAACCTCCTAGTTTTAGTGGAAAAAATATTTTTTTCAATTGATTGATTGATCATGTGCTATCATGTCAGAGCTGACTCTTAGGGATCTCATAGGTAGATTTTTTTTCCTGTAATGATCTAACCCTATCATGGTCCTTCAGGTTCAACTATTACAGTTGTTAAGACCATCCACCTTGCTGCTGGTCTTCCACTTTTCTTGCCTTCAATCTTATGTAGCATTCAAGTCTTCTTCAGAAAATTGGGTCTACACAAAATGTATCCAAAGTGTAATAATAATAGTAATATTTTTTCTTCAACACAATAAGAATAACAAAAAAACTATGTAAAACTCTTAATCTGCTTTTCCTAATAGGTTTCTCTCTCTCTCTCTCTCTCTCTCTCTCTCTCTCTCTCTCTCTCTCTCTCTCTCTCTCTCTCTCTCTCTCTCTCTCTCCTTCTTTCTTTCTTTCTTTCTTTCTTTCTTTCTTTCTTTCTTTCTTTCTTTCTTTCTTTCTTTCTTCTTTCTGTCTTTTCTATGGGTTTCTGCTTTTCCTGCTTACAGATTAGAGTCACATTTCATTCATTTATTCATAAAATAGAATGATTTGATTTACCGCACAAGAAAATACAATTCAGAAGAATCTTTTGTCTATTTGCTAGTCAGGACATATCTGCAAATGATCAAGTGTTCAAGAAGAAGTCTTGTGGACTCCACTATTTTAATCTTTGCTGTTTTGTTGGTTTGAGTTTCATTATCCTTATGGCTGTTTCAACATTTGATTTAACAGAAAACAGACGCATCCCTTCTCCCACCCATGGCTACTTTCTAAATTAAGTCCCATTTATCAATGTTTGCAGATCTATCCATCTATTTCTTTCTAAGAACATGTGCCTAGGATTGTAAATCTCTGTTGTGCCTATTTGCAGTTGTTCATCTATGTATTTTGTGAATACAATTCATATGAGCAACATGCATAATTATAATTTTTTAGAATATCTTTTGAATTTTGTTTCTTTGGTGTGTGTATGCATGTGGGAGGCAGCAGAGAAGCATAGACCCGCTTAATCTAATTAGTGTAATTAAAATGAAGCAGATTAATTTGGAGAATTCTAAAACAGAGCAATATAATATCCCCATTAATCAGAGCATCTTAGATATTTGCAAGTATTTCAAGTTGTTTACCCCACCCAACATTTTATTATTCTCTTTCTTTAAGGGACAGCTAGAACAGAATAAAAAAAAGACCATTTCCAGTGTTATCAAAGAAAAAAAATTGTTAAGAATGTTAACAGGAGCTGATTATTTTGAAAAAAATTCTGGCAATAGGAACTGTTTATATCAAGGATGTAAAATTCTCTTCTGGAATATTTTTTTCAGTTTTTATATATATTTAGAAAAATTACTGACAATACTAATTTATAGCAAATACATCTTTCTTCTGAATATTTTGGCACACTTAAATCAAGAAACCACTGTGACCTGATTAATTTACATGTGAGGAGAATGAAGCTCAGGCTAATACATGTCATAAACTCTAGGCTTTTAAATGCTGGTTTGGTCTACCACAATCAAATATTACATTGTAAATAAAATATAGCCATTTTAATAAATCATGTTTAGGAAGCCAAAAAGACCTAACCCTGCTTGATGCACTTTCTCTGGGGCTCTTTAAAATAGTGTTGACAATTAGTTACCCAGATAGAAAATGACATTTTGGTATAATAAACCAGTGCTGCTCACTCTCACTAACTGGAAGAAGTGTGGACTTCAACTCCCAGAATTCCTAAGAGCTGAAGTCCACATATCTTCAAATTGTTGAGAAACATTGAAATAAACTATGGATAGAGGACAGTTCAGCAGTCTTTTCTCATATGCTATTTGTGCTCTCTCGCTTCAAAATAACAGAATAAGTAACAGAATAGCAGAGTTGGAAGAGACCTTGGAGATCTTCTAATCCAACCCCCCACTCAAGCAGGAGACCCTATACTATTTCAGACAAATGGCTGTCCAGTCTCTTCTTAAAAGCCTCCAGTGATGGAGCACACACAACTTCTTAAAGCAAGCCGTTCCTCTGGTTAATTGTTCTCACTGCTAGGAAATTTCTCCTTAGTTCTAGGTTGCTTCCCCCCTTGATTAGCTTCCATCATTTCTCATCTTGCCTTTTGGTACTTTGGAAAATAGGTTGACCCCCCTCTTCTTTGTGGCAGACCCTCAAATATTGGAATATTGCTATCATGTCACCCCTAGTTCTTCTTTTCACTAGATTAGACATACCCACTTCCTGCAACCATTCTTCTAATCATCTTTGTTGCTCTTTTCTGCACATTTGCACAGCCTCTACATCTTTTTTACAATATGGTGACCAAAAAAGGATGAAGTATTCTAAGTGTGGTCTTACTATAGTTTTGTAAAGTGGTACTAATATTTCACACGATCTTGATTCTTTCCCTCTGTTAATGCTGTTAAACCTTGATCTGCTCCATCTCCTCTGCTCATCATTTTGGCAGGATTTTCAAAGTCCCCCTTTCCATGACAAATGGTTTTGAAAACCCTTCTTTTATTATATGTGTTCAAAAAAAGCCCCCCAGTTTCCATCCCATTTCTCTTTAAAAAATTGTTTAGCTAGTTAGCCTTCTTATCAATTCAAGTAAGATCAGTTGGATCAAACAATCTAAATACGGTATTTCTTGCAGATTTGGAGCAAGTTGCAGTTAAGTCTTCTTTACTGTCCTTCTATTCCTTTCTGAGAAAGATTTGAGTGCAAAGCCAATTAACCTATATATGTTTTTTGTTCTGATAGCGTTTTCCACTAGAGATTCTCTTTAAAAATCCAGACAAAAGAGGAATTTTATACAGACTGTTGAGGGAATATTTAAATTGGATTTGAAATATTATTCTTATAAGGCATTTTGTTCTTGTCTCTTTTAAAAGATAACAGAAAGATTATTTTTTTTACTGTTTACTAGTAGCCATCACTTCCTCATCTGATAATACCTCAGTCTGGCATTGCAGAGATTTAAAACTGAGATACCTATACTTTATTACAAAAGCTAAAAAAGAATTAGCTAACAATTGACTACATTCATATGCTGTGAATATTCTGTCTATGGTATTTCTCTAAAAAAAATGTCTTTCTTTCTCTAAAGACATTTTCCCAAATCTTAGTGAACACATATTAAGATTTTGGAAAGTAATGTGAGAATCTTTCATTTTCTTTTTATTTTATCTTCATCTTCAACAGAGTGGAGGAGACAAAACGGCAACTGAGTTCACAATAGAATAAATAAGTAAGGAAAAAGAGGAGTACCTCTTCAAGGACTCCAAACTCACTAAGGATGAATCCTTCCTCATATAACTCATGTTGTTTATACTCCAGCATACAACCACATTAGAAACATTACATCTTAGGAGTATATTATTATTGGAAGGCAACCAGCTTGAAATTAATACAAATAAAAAAGTAATCTTTTTTTAAAATAAAAAAATCTCTCTCATTGACTCTGTTTATGCATATGGTCAAACTTTAGGATTTGCTAATTTTTCAGTTTCTATTTTTGTATTCTTTTCAAAGGATAAATGTTCACTGGAAGAAAAGATTCCATCTCAAATGCAGAATATGTCCTCTATTCTTAGATACAGATCATGCTTTCCTCACAGTCTCCCAGGCTCAGTTACGGCCCACTTGGATTACGGCAACATGTTTCACATATTGCAGTACACACAGTTTTTGGCTATCCCACAGTTTACTCACTGCTGCATGAGCTCCACTGGCTTTCAGTTAGTTTCTGGGTAAAATTCAAGATGCTGGTTGTCATCTTCAAAGTACTACATAGCACTACTGTAGCAGGTTATTTGCTGGATTGGTCTCCCTGAGGGTATCAGCTCACATTCTAGATTAGATAAAGTGGGTTCACTCCAGGACCCCTTCATTAAATGTTGCCATTTGATAAGACTTTGAAAGTGTGGCTCCTCAGTAGCTAGCCTAGTCCTTTGGAACAGCTTTTGTTTTAACAATTTTTTTAAAATGGATTGTTGTGAGCTGCATATTATCATCATATGAGATGGGCAGGCATATAAGTCCTGTAAATCAATTATTTAATCAATCAATCAATCAAAAATCATAGAGAAAAATTCAAGGACTCCATTTTGATGGAATAGAAAACTGATTTTGTAACATTGATCATGTTTAATATTCAGCAATTTATTTATTTATTTAAAATACTTATATAGTTCCCCCCCCATTCTAATCCACAACCCTGGCCTATATACAAAACAATAAAAATACCCTCCTCCCAACAATCAAATCAATGAAAACTATAAAAACTTATGACTTCTAGCCTGCAATACAGTAATTCATCTAGCAGTATTGAGTCCTTGATGTCTCTGCCTTAACACAGATCCTGGATATGGGATTGAGTTTCTGGAAGTGCAGAGATTTATGGCTGTCCCTGTCCTAAACCCTGACATCCATGCTGCTCTGTGATTTTGATATGCGCTATAAAATAAATATGCATCATTCTACTAAGACTGCGATCAGTTTTAAACATCTGGAAGAAATCCGGGGCCTTCCCCCCCCCCCGAGGAGTAGAATTTCAATTTATTTTTTGTACATGTGGCAACATTGTTATTGTTCAATTAACCTTAGCATTAATGCTGTTTCTTTTCATTCCCTGGCCAGTGACTATTTATTTCTGTTATTAAGATACTCCTTTTCCTCTGCTTATGACAAGGAGGGAAGGATTTAGATGCAGTGAGTCCCTAAGCTATGGCAAGTGCTTACGAAAAATAAGACTGTGGAATGCCCTAATTTAGCAAGAATGCTGCCAAGAAGCAATCCAAACTCTTGAAGGGACGGGGGTGCTCTCTTTGAACAGAAGACATGAACGCATGCAGTAACAACACATATCTTAACCACTTAAATGACAGTTCTGTGAGCCAAATAAGACTTAATTTATGGTAACTTTCATACATGAAATTATAATCCAACTGTACCAATGGATTATAACCTAGAACTAAGGAGAAACTTCCTGACAGTTAGAACAATCAACCAGTGGAACAACCTGCTTCCAGAAGTGGTGAATGCTCCAACACTGGAAGTTTTTAAGAAGAAACTGGACAGCCATTTGTCCGAAATGGTATAAGGTTTCCTGCCTGAGCAGGGGCTTGGACTAGATGACCTCCAAGGTCCCTTCCAACTTTATCATTATTATTATTATTATAAGCTTCTTCAGCTCTGACTGGATGGTGGGGAATGGGAGGATTTATGCTCCTTGCAAGCAGCTGGTCATTTGCCTTCTTTCTGAGAGTCATTGAGGCCACTTGGAGGTTTGTCTGGGTCCTCAGGATCACCTGAGTGGTGCCTTTACTGTTGAACACTGTTGAACAAAGGTGCAGGATGTTGGGGATGAGTCTGTATTGCCTGCATCTCAACAGAGGCAGAAAACATCCTGCAAAAAGCACAACTCCACAACACAATACTTTCAGCAGCTCCAAGAAGGCTCCACACCCATTTGCACCACTCAGATGACCCTGAGGACACAGACAAACTTCCAAGTGGCCTCAACGACTCTCTAAAACAATGCAAATGACCAAGCTGTCTGCAAGGAATATAAACCCTCCCATTCCCCACCATCCAGTCAGAGCCGAAGAAGCTTCTTGGATGAGAAGCGAAATGTCTTCAAAGAAAAACGAGAAAGTCCAATTGCCTCGTGAAAAAGCTCCTGTGGGACAACCACGATCTGGATGAGCAGGAATCTCCACAGACAGCCCTCTTGTTAATAACAGCACCAGATGGGAAGTAGCCGTTCAACCATTGATTGATTGATTGATTGAACCTTTTTTTTTTTTTCACACGGCGGCAGAGGCCTAAAGCGAAAAGGTTTTATAAAACCCAGCTGAAGGCCTAGGACTGGGGCTCTGCATGCCACCTGCATGCCCTATACCATTTCAGACAAATGGCTGTCCAGTCTCTTCTTAAAAACTTCCAGTGTTGGGGCATTCACCGTTCCTGGAGGCAGGTTGTTCCACTGGTTAATTGTTCTCACTGTTAAGGAAGTTTCTCCTTAGTTCTAGGTTGCTTCTCTCCTTGATCAGTTTCCATCCGTTGCTTCTCGTCCTGCTTTCAGGCGCATTGGAGAATAGCTTGACTCCCTTTTGACTCCCCTTAAAGCACTAGGCTGGAAACCAGGAGACTGTGAGTTCTAGTCCAGCCTTAGGTGTGAAAGCCAGCTGGGTGACCTTGAGCCAGTCATTTTCTCTCAGTCCAATTTACCTCACAGAGTTGTTGTTGTTGTTGTTGCTGGGAAAACAGCAGGTGGAAAGGAGTATTAATGTTCTTTGCCTTGGGTTATTTATAAAAAATAATGAAGGTGGATTAAAAATAAAAGCAAATATGTAAATATGGGGCGGGGGAAGCACTTTGCAAACATGTCAGCCTCCTTTAGTTATTTGAAACACTAGACGCCAGTCATAATTTTATCGAGCCAAAGGAACTAGGTCAAGGATTCACATTCGTATCATACTATCTTCTTCCCTGTTCTGCCTAAAGCAGGATCCACTGCAACACGATCTCATCAGATTCTTTTCTCATCTTTACCTCTACCGATCCCTGCCATGAATAACAGGGTTAAATAGACTTTAAATATGGCAGCTAACGCCCATATTCAAGTAGCAACATAGATCCAGTCCATGTGGTCTCCAGGAGCGGAGTTCAACTTGGAAACTTTACTGTTACGGATTTAAGAATTCTGAGACACAGGATGTGACCAGTGTTAAGGGACAGTAGATCATCCTGAAGATTTGCAGGACACTGTATTCAAACTACAGATAGTCTTTGACTTACAGCAGTTCATTTAGTGACCTTTCAAATTTACAACGGCGCTGAAAAAAAGTGACTTATGGCCATTTTTCACACTTATGACTCTTGCAGCATCCCCATGGCCACGCGATCAAAATTCAGACGCTTAGCAACTGGCTCGTATTTATGACAGTCGCAGTGTCCTTGGGTTGTGTGATCACCTTTTGTGACCTTCTGACAAGAAAAGTCAAGAGGGAAACCGGATTCACTTAACCACAATGTCATTAGCTTCACAATTGTAGTCGTTCTCTTAACAACTGTGGCAAGAAAAGTCGTAAAACGGGGCAAAATTCACTTAACAAATATCTCACTGAGCAACAGGAATTTTGGGCTCAATTGTGGTCGTAAATCGAGGACTACCTGTCCAGAGACAGGCCACATAGCTCAAGTTAAATTTATCATAATTAAAAAATTGCATCCAGAAAGGAGTTAATGTCGAGGGAGTCAAGCTATTTTCCAAAGCACCTGAAGGCAGGATGAGAAGCAACGGGTGAAAACTGATCAAGGAGAGAAGCAACCTGGAACTAAGGAGAAACTTCCTGACAGTTAGAACAATTAACCAGTGGAACAA
>JANHFS010006414.1:47150-58101 GCA_032467975.1 Trimeresurus albolabris | reverse complement strand
AGAAGAAGAAGAAGAAGAAGAAGAATGGATTTATTTTAGGTTCAATTGGATCGAATAATGTAAAAATACAATTTTTACAGAGACACATGAAATGAGTAGGCAAGAGTACTTATAATTATTAAAAATATATGTCACGTCACATGGGGAAACAGTAGTATTTCATTTTGTTTTTCATTTTTTGTTGTTTCGTTTTTCATTTTTTGTTGTTTCATTCAATTTTGAAGGGCTTTAAATACACACAAAGATATACACTTCAAAACTATGAAACTCGGTACTCCTGAGTTTTGGTAAATGAAATTTGTTGCTATAAAATTATGGCTAAAAAGACTTATATGATGGAGACAGAGGTTATCCACCATTTCTTTGATTATTTAGTGTGTGGGTTGTTTTTTTTGGGGGGGGGGTATCTGTACTTTATCAACAGTTTCCTCAAAAAGTAACAGACTCTATATGAGTTAGTATACAACTTATATTTCATTGGATGAATCTTCATGTTTCCTTCTGTGACATATACTTTTCAATAATTATAAGTTCATTGTGCATAGGACAGGAGCAACAAATAAAAAATAAAAAATATGTTTAGTATCCCCAATTACATTAGCAATGTATATATATTCTTTTTAAGACCCTGTAATCCCCTTTATCAAGATGGAGTTAGAGCAACTGAATGGAGCTGAGTCTTCCTGACACCTACATGGAGTTTGCAGCAGATTTTTTCTCTTTACACCCTGATAGAGAAACATCTATAGCTGTCTAGGATTGAACTCTCAACCTTCTGACTTGGAGGTGAACATCTTCACCTCTAGGCTACTGTAGTGTATTCCTTTTAAGCATAAATTGAAGATATCCAGGAGATTACTGACTGAGCTTGTTGAATTTTTATTCCACCAAACATTCTTTATTCATGATTTGCTGTGAAAGGTTATAGTTTCCTAAAATACAGCTGTATACATTTTATTCTACTAAACACATTATATTTTCTATTATAATTTATACTTTCCTAGTACACAGAATAAGGTTCTTTGGAGTAGCTATTCAAACCATAAAACTGACAAATTTCCATTATGCTTAAGGTGAAAAATTAATGAACCACTCAGTTCTGTTATTTCAAAAGTAATACAATTCTATTAGCAATGTAGTTAAAAGTCAGTTCTGTATTAGTCATTTTTTTTTCTTTTCTAAAAATGTGGGGGGAAGGAGATCATTAAAATACTGTTCTAGGGCAAACATAATAAAGGAGGATTTAAAAGGTTTAACACAAATGTGAAAGAAAACCCCCTTTCAGCCTTGTTTATACATGGTTCACTTTATTCAACAATGACATACACATCTTATCTAAAATTTCTTTTCATTATGCATAGGTTATACAGCTGGAAAATAAAGCTTTAAAATCTGTCTGTTGAATGTTTCTCGGCGAGACCTAAAAAAAATAATAATGTGACTGCTGCTTTCTCTATTTGCAGTCTCTGATTCTTTTTTCTCCAGTCCTGAAGATCCCTTTTTAAACCCATCATGCTATTTAAACAACCATCCTTTGAAGTTAATAACGTGGGGTGGAGAATCCGTCAAGGTCACGGCATTTATTCAGGGATGTCATGTTGTAAGACTTTTGCTCCACTCCATGATAATGGAGCTATGGGAGATTAAGATGCATTGAATGTGCCTTCCTATTTAGCATGAGTGTTAAACCGCTGGGAGAAATTATTCAGATAGAAGTCTCACCTTTACTTTAGATCACGGGTGTCAAACTCGATCGTGTCACGTGACGTATCGTGACGTAGCACGATGTTTTTTGTCTTTGCGGAGCTGGCGTGGGCGTGGCCTGCATGTGATGCATCCGGCCTGTGGGCCACCAGTTTGACACCCCTGCTTTAGATTGACATACCACATTGGAAGAGCTTCTGAAAAGGACAAAACAAAGGCGATATGTAGAGTGGCAATTGTGTCCTCCCCAGAGGGACAATATTTGGCATTCAGAAGAAATGTGGAAGGCGAATAGGATAGCCCTTTTGAAGGATACAGCAGAGGAGAACCAATGTCATCTTAGATGGCAAAGTGCAGAACAGTGAACTTAAGTCACAAAAGGGCCCATTCCAGCTGTTCAAGGACAAATTTCCTCACAGAGCACTTCAACAGTGGAACCAGCCCATGTGATAGACTTGCCTTCACCAAATGTGTTCAGACAGAGGCTGATAAAATATTTATGAAGGAAACCATTTTCAGGTGTTTGTGTTTGAGGGGAAAAAATGTCTAAGGGGCATTTCTAAAATGTGGGCTTGTGGCAATTATTTTAGTTATGATGTGACTGAGGTGTATGTGTTCATTTACTGACCATTCAAAGTTACAATGGCATTGAAAAAAGTGACATTTTTCATACTTACGATTGTTGCAGCATCCCCATGATCACATGATCAAAATTCAGACGCTTGGCAACTGACTCATATTTATGACGGCTGCAGTGCCCCAGGTCATGTGATCCCCTTTTGCAATCTTCTGACAAAAAAGTCAATGGGGAAGCCAGAGTCATTTAACAACCATGTTCCTAACTTAACATCTGCAGTGCTTCACTTAACAACTGTGGCCAGAAATGTCATAAAATGGGGCAAAATTCACTTAACAGTTGTCGCATTTAGCAACAGAAATTTTGGGCTCAATTTTGATCATAAGTCGGGGATTGTACTTAAGTCAGTGATTGTAATTGTACTATGCAAATACAGGGAAATGGAACAAAAAAATTGATAATTGTCACTTACTTTTTTTCCCCCTTTTCATTTTTTCTTTCTGTCTCTCTCCCCCCCCTCAACCTTTTGCAGATGGAAGCTATAAACAACACCGATCAAACCTCACTTCTCTATTAGTGCAGACTATTTCAGTGACACTGGTCAGGAAGCTGTTCATTTCCCTTGAGGAAGCCAGTGAAAATGAAGTTTGCCAGTCACTGAGATTTCCTTTCACAGGTATCACCTTCTTTCTCTCACACTCTATTTCTTAATTTTATTTCCTTTGTTAAATGTTGGGTGTTTTTTAAGGCCTCCAAATGTTTTACATGTTGCGTTTTAACCAATTGCAACCATATTCATTAGGAAACAGTGGGGAGACACAATGGGAGAGCTTGCCAAAGTAAGGGGGCAAATGATGTGAAGCACACCATATGAAAAACCCATTTTAATACGTGTGCATGTTGTGCATATCATATTTCAGAGACTAGTTTAACACAAAAAGAAACAAACATAGAGCTGTCACTTATAACCAGTGGGTGCTATATCTGCCACGATCTAGCTGATGGGAAATCAAATATCAAGAGTAGCAAATCTCTTAATACCAAGCATTAAAGTCTAATGCATGACATTGACTAAAAAGCCCCTGATAGTAAGTACTTTCATGATAAATATGCTTGGGTAACTACAATATGGTTTGATAAGACTTTTCTGGACAGTACACAATATCAAGGGAACATTTAAAGTAGCAGGAGAACATCAAAGCATAGTCTTGGGCATCTACTTAAAGTCTATATAAATCTCTGTATATGTATATTCTGTAACTTGAATCTTCCTGCTGCTTGGTTTTTGTTTTCCTTCCATTTAATCATATTTGAATGGAAGGAAAAAAGTATTTGAGGGGCTGCCAAAAAGAAGAGGGGGTCAACTTATTTTCCAAAGAGCCAGAGAACAGGACTCGAAACAATGGATGGAAAATAATGAAGGCGAGAAGCAACCTGGAATTAAGGAGAAACTTTCTACAGTAACAAGGAGAACAATTAACCAGTGGAACAGCTTCCCTTCAGACATTGTAGGTGCCCCATCACTGGAGGTTTTTAAGAAGAGACTGGACAGCCACTTGTCTGAAATGGTATAGGGTCTCCTGCTTGAGCAGGGGGTTGGATTAGAAGATAGAGATCCCTTCCAGCTCTATTCTATTCTAATTCTAATATGTGAATATCAGAGACAGCCTGACTGCCTGAAGTCTTCTTGGCAAGGTTTTCCAGAAGTGGTTTGCCACTGGGACAAATACTTTCTCTAGGACTGAGAGAAAGTGACTGAATTAAGGTCACCTAGCTTACTTCCTGCCCAAGACAAGACTAGAATTCACAGCCTCTCAGATTCTGGTTTTAACCACTACATCTAGCTTGTTCTCAGTTTTTCCTTAGTTTTCTAATCTCAACTGTTTTGAACCTTTGGAGGATTTTAGGGAAAGACATTCTGATCTGAATGCTCTGCAGTGCATCTTATGCTGCTATCCTCCAAACATTTTGGACTACAGCTGTCAAAAACTACAACCACTGATCTTGTTGGGTGTATGGGAGTGTATGCAACCTCACACAGGATCTAGCATGTCACCTAATCTCAGGGCCATATAATTTATTAGAAAAAATATTTGGGATGACATTTTTTGTTCTGCTTTAGGTAGAAAAAAATGTAACAGAATTGTTCCAATCATCTCTCTCTCTCTCTCTCTCTCTCTCTCTCTCTCTCTCGCTCTCTCTCTCTCGCTCTCTCTCTCTCTCTCTTTTTTTTTTTCTCTGTCTTTCTCTCTGTCCCTCTCACACACAGAGTGACAGAAAGGGAGAGTAATAGTAATATTTATTCAATTAATGACACACAAAGAGAGTATATTCTGAGCTTTAGCAAATTGTAGCTCTAATGTTTAATGTTTTATCTCAGAATCAATGCTACGAAAGGCTGTTTCTAAATTTATTTTGCTACATTGTTAGCATCTGGATTAATGCATCTATTCTGAATAGTGGGCAGACAATATGTAGAAACCAATAAGAGAGACCTTGGTTATATCTCAGGATCTCTGGCAGGCAATTCAGTTGGATTCTTGGGATGAACTTCTGGCAATAGGAGTCAAACTGGGTGCTCAATACAATTACTCCCAAATTGCCTTTTTGGGAACACCAATTCTATTTGGAGTTTCAATTTACCAAGAAACAATGCCTGTGGAGAAATCATGGTTAAAAAAGAGGGTTTGGGGGGTTCTCCTTAGGGACAGAGCCTTGGCACTTTAGAATAGTGTTTCCAGGGAAATGAGCTTAGCTTCCTCCCTGGTCAGTTTTAGATGGATGTTAAAAACTGAGCTCTTTCAAAAGTCATTCCAGCTGAGTTCCTGTTTGTGCCATCTTCTTTCATTTTTTTTAAGTTTTTGCCTTTTTTGTCCTTGTGATTGTTGTGGATGATTTACTGGTGTCAATTTAAAATCTTTTATGTGGATTGAACTGTGGATACTTAAGTTCATTTTTCATATTGTGAAAGCTGTCGAGAGTTTTTGGAATGCAGTATGATATCAATATGATAGACAAATAAATAGATAAATACATCCTCAAAGGGATTCTAGACTGGCTAAAATTCTGCTTCTTCATCAAAACAAATGAATGTTCAAAAATATCAGTTTGGATATGCAGAAACAAAGAGAAACATTACTTAACTTCCGGTTCTTAAACTGCTAGATTGTCACTGTGACCAAGTGGCATCAAATCCTATTTACTCCTTTTATAGAGTAAGCAGACTTACATACTACCGAAATAGGATTAGGAGCAGATATTGCGGTTCTATCTGTAAAAAAAGAAAATATCAGTTGCATATAATGCAAACTTATGCTCTGCCCTCTGCCTGTAATTCTGTTGATACTTTCAGAAGGTTCAATTATGCCAATAGTTTCTTTTAAAAGGAAAAGAGAAAAAAGGACATCCCTTCCAATATAAGAGAGAAAAGTATTAGAGACCCAAATCTATTTCTTCTCATCTCCAGTAAACATAAAGCAGTAATGAACAAACCACATAGCCAAGCTAAATTAGTGAACTAAATTTTAACCTAGTTATATATCAAGGTTTGAAAATATATACTTTTTGTGGATGAGATTACTGATTTAGCTAAGTTTCTGGCTTCCTCATTTTTGTTTTCTTTTTAATTTACTATTTTAAATAGTTTCCGTAAAGATGCACACATTTTAGCAATCCCTTCAGACAGTATGAAGGAATATTTCCAACAATGTTCTAAATATATCTGCCCACAATGAATGCATGAATCCCAGGTTAATTTGCACATATGATCAGTTGTAAAGGTCTTTCTGAGCAACCCTCGATTGCAGCCTGTGCTGAAACTATCCACTGTTTTCAGAAGTTAAAAGTTCTCACTCACTACTGATTCAGTTTAAAGCCCTCCAGATGTCCTTGGCAAGATATTTTCCAAAGACATTCATCCCAGTTTTGGTGAGGTAAGGCCCATTTCTTGCCAGAAGGCCTTCCTGTAGGCAATGAAGACATGATACAGGAATCCAAAATTTTATAATGACTCCATCCCTTAAACTAGTGATTCACCTTCAGAATTCTTTGTTTCTTCCTTGGTCTGTTCCTATGAATTGGAAATATTTTATATATTTATTAAATTTATATGCTGTCCACCTTCCCTAGAAGCAAAATATGAATGAAAATACCACCTGTGCCCTGTTCTATTTTGCTTTCCTGCCTAGCTTCTTGTAATCTCTCAATAGCCTTCCTAGGCTCTTTCTGACAGTATCATTGTTCCAACTTGGATAGAATAAAAGGGTAGTGCCCAGTAGCTCGGTTTAGTTGGGACATCCTCTGCCCCAACTAAGCTGTCTCATCTTGGATCTTTATGCCTGGGAGATGACATATTTCCCTTGATATCTTGTCTGCTTTATAGATTGCCAGCTCTGTTCCTCTGAACAACAAGTCATCCATCACCAGCATACAACTTTATCTCTTTGATAGAGTCATTGGAGTCATTGTCTCCATGACAGTGTAATCCTATGTCCTCCTTGTTATTGGGGCACTTATTCTGCAGAACCTTGTATGTCTTCTTCTAAATGAAGTGCTCAAAATAGATTGCTCAGATTCACTTACAGGGACCATCTCCAGGTTATCTTGGTCTTCTGAGTTACATGCCACCAGCTTTCCTTCTCCAAGGTTTTTGTTTTCTATAAAATAATGTCTTCCTTTTTTTTTGAAACATATATAACTGCTTGCCCAGAAATAGGATGCAGTGTAAAAAAACCTCACCTTGCATCTCTTTGGAATAGCAGAAGAAAACAGAAGGAGAAAACATGATGAAGCTTGCAAGAATTATTACAAATTATAATATCTGTATCAATTGAATTCTAATGTTTTTTGTGCTGTCTATTTCTTACCTTATTTATCTTGTAGGGAAATCAAAATCTCCAATGACTGCTATTGTATCTCCCTTCACTCATCTTTTGTGTTGGTTAAAAATACCCAGATCTTTCTTCATAGGACTTGGTTTACAGATTCTTCATCATCTTCATAGTCCTTCTCTGAACTTGTCTATTGGTCCTTCTTTCTTCTTTCTTTTTCACATATCTGTGACATATTACAGACAATTCCACAGATACTTTTTCTACACTGCCAAATCATCTGCCAACAAATTTGGGATCTATCATGAGCAGCCAACATCTAAAAAGTGCAAATCAACTTGATGTCAGTACTGGATCTGCTCCAATTCTTTTCCTCAGCAGAAATGGAGAAAATTATGTCAACTCAATGGTAGTGCATATGTTTTTTTAATCTACTCTTGGCTTGGTACTGCACTAAAGTCATCATTTAAGATCTCATTTAGCATCTGGTACAAAACTTTATTTAGTACATTATGCATAAAAAACAGCAGAAGACATGGGAAAATTGATTGTGTTGACAGAGTGATGAAATATGGGCATAGATGTAGATCAGAACTGTAAAACACAAAGATTGCAGAGTTTTATACATTAAAGGGGAAATTTTGCATGTAAATCTCAAAGACTTTATTTTTAGTGGCCCAATTTTGTCAGTAATCGGGACTTGAATTTCCTATTAAAGGGAGTAATAATCAGACTACATACATGTTTGTAAATTCTTCAACTAATTCATTATCATTCAGCATGAACTATAGACCTCCAATGAAGAAACAATTAACTTATTACAGTTTGGGACTTGGGAGTGTTTCTATTTAAATGAATAACCTAGGAAAATATAAGTTTATTTCCGGGAATGATGAGTGAACAGTATTAAGCAATGAATATACATTGTCTCAGTTTTTGATTGCACACTTACAGTATGTTTTGCAAGATGTTCAATTCTTAGGATGGGCTCCTGAGTATGCTTGAATCAATTCTAGAAAATGCCATATTCAGGGATATAGTCAGAAGTTGTTTTGACTGATAATATATCACTACTGCTTTTATTTTGTATTCACCAAGAGAATTGAACAGATATATTTTTCTCTGCACATGAATCATGGAGGGTTAGAGTGAAATAAATAATCAGGGGGAAAAAATCTCAAAAACATTGATACACCTTCATATCTAAAACAAAACAGTCATCAAGCTAAGTATAGCATGCATTGTAAATGTACTGGCTGCCTGCATGTTTTACTTTCTTGATCTGACCTTGCTCACTCATAAGATAGACTTGCTAAAGAATGTCAGTCACTAATGAGGCCTAAAGTAATTGAGTCTGATTGAAATGGCAGGATGCTGCCTAATTATCATGATAAACAGAATTGGTTGATCAGCTATGAAGGGCAAATGGCATGGAGGACATTAAGCAAGGTCATCTAGTCAAGGAGAGTGACTTGCTTCTTCTTGTTGTTGTTGCTGCTGCTGCTTTTGGTGTGGTTGCTTCCCAGGATGACCTGGTCTTCCAGATGTGCTATCCCTTTGTAACTCACATAGAAGACAACCACTGGATAGGCATATGATGTCCAAGATCAGACAGACATCCATATCCTCGAGCTTCAAGATGCAGATGTGGCACTGGGTAACAACTTACGACCGATTCTTTCTATATTTTTGGCTAAGTCTTAAATATATATTATATTAAAATAGTACAACTCTTATTTTTTGGTTGTTTGAAATAAAGCATTTGATTAACAAGTTCATGTAAAAAAATAGAATTGTTTTATACTTTGTGACTATGGGACCCAAATTGCTTTTTAAAATATTAATGGGTATAAAATTAAAGATGCTAAGCTTGCCAGCTGGAGAACTGACAGCCCATGTTCAAGACCCAAGCGCCACACAACGGGATGAGTTCCCATTACTTCTGCCCACCTAGCAGTTCAAAAACATGCAAATACAAGTAGATTAATAGATACCACTTCGCTAAGAAGATAACAACATTCCATGCGCCTTTGGAGTATAGCCATGCTAGTCACATGACCATGGAAATTGTCTTCGGACAATGCTGGCTCCGTCAGCCAAGAAACAGAGATGGGCACTGTTCTGTTTTCTACTTGGTTCAGCATTGAAGAGGCAGCAATAGAAACAAGTACTTCTTTATTGAAGGTCAAAACAGAAACTAACAAGCGTTGCTCCACCCCTATTTATACATTCAGCTTTGGGTGGCGTCAGCCAATGAGAATACATTATTCTCCCACTCAAATGCATACTAATTGGTCTTGTAGACAGCAAGTCTGGCTGGCAGGCCACGTGGTCTGCTAACGGTTCCTGCACAGCTCTTCAGTAACCTGTTTCATAAATTCAACTCAACACATTACAGGCACCATGCTCTGGAGTCTGATACAATTGACAGGGAAACCTTCACCTTTTTATATTTCTGTATCCCACTTAAAGCCGATACATGACTGTCTTCTCATCCTTTCAAATGTCTAAGGCTAAGTGATGGGAAACAATCTAATGTCACTTCATGCCAATGTGGGGTTACCACAAGTCCTGTCCAATAGGTATTCAGTAAAATATATACTTTATTCTGAAATTAAAATTAAAAGATAAATATCAAAATACACCTAATTCAGAAAAAGAGTAGAAGTAGGAATAGGTAAAATAATAGAATGGATGACTTGTTTACTTGTGAGGTTTCTCTCCAGGTTTATTATAAGAAACCTGGGCCATAAGGAAAAGAAAAATAATTTTTCATAAATATTGAAGGACAGTTTGAGAACTGCCCATTTGATGACTTCTATGGCAACTCCTTTCTATCAGGAGCTTTTGCTTCTTAACTATATCTGATAAATTATTGGAAAGCTTTTTATTACTTCTGTGGCTGTAGAAAGCTGCTAGAGTCTCTTAAACAAAGCTAGAGTTTTTAAAAGAATGAGGTTTAATGAATATTACTGGGCATACTTATCTGCTAATTGCAGATTGTATTAAGAGAACAAAATAATTATCAGTATGATCCTAGTATGTTTACTGAGTAGCAAGTAAAATTATCCTATAATATTGTAGCCTAAAATTAATTGGAAGATGTATTTAGGTTTACACGAATCCAGAACATATTTTTATCTTTCACCTTTGAAATAAATTGCTTTTTCTTTGAAAGCCAAAAGCCAAAATATATTGAGACTTTTTTTAAAAAAAAATGTAATTGCCTGCCACTATNNNNTTAAACATAATTTATATTAAACTAAAGAAACAACAACAAAACTCTACTTGGGAAAATTAAGGCACTTCTTAATTTGTTTTCTTATTAATATACTTTAAGCAGTATATTTAGCTGTTAAATTATAAGTATTTTATTTCACAGGAGTGCCAGTAGTCTTATAATAAACAGTAATAGAAAGAGCTGCAAGAAAAAGCAAAAATCAAATCACTACTTTCTAATTAGCTGGAAAATCTCTGTCATGAATATTGTTGTAAGAAAAGTAAATGCTAATCCTCTGAAGACAAACATGCTCAAGACTCAAAGTAATGGGATGTTATTAGATTATAACTGTATAGACTAAATATAAATATGAACAGAAATCTTTGTTGCAGCCTAGAGCTTAGTTTATACATTAAAACTGCACCAGATCTTACTTGCTGACACTAATTCTTTACCACCCTTTCAGCAGATGTGGATGTATCTTTTTAAAGGAGCTTATATAATTTTTTTCATTTATTCAAAGAAGGGACACTGGGTTGGCTGAATGTTTGGTCTCTCTCTCTCTCTCTTTCTCTCTCTCTCTCTCTCTCTCTCTCTCTGTGTGTGTGTGTGTGTGAGAGA
>JANHFS010006413.1:19501-41808 GCA_032467975.1 Trimeresurus albolabris | reverse complement strand
TGCTAGGCGACTGGTGGTCCTCGGATGTTGCCATATCCTAAAAGTGGTACAATGGGTGAAAAGGTTGAAAAGCCCTGACCTAGATCAGACCTGGGCATTGTATGGCCCCTGGGCCACATCTGGCCTTTGGCTGTCCCTGTTCAGACAGCCTAATTTCTGAAATTAGAAATCAGATATAAATAAGTGCTCTATATAGGGAGCAGGAGAAAAAGCTGAGTCGGATCCAATTCTGCATTGAAGATCCTAGATCTCAGATTCCTGGCTGAGGAATTCTGGGAGTTGAAGTCCACAAGTCATAAAAGAGCCAAGGTTCCCCACCCCTGACCTAGATTGTTACATTTGTCTGTTTAGATGGGATAAAGCGGAAATGACACCCCAGTTAGGAATTAAAGCATCCCAAATGACAGTGCAAATTAGATCTATGAGTAGTCCTTGACTTAGGACCACAACTGAGCCCAAAAGCAAGACAGTTGTTAAGTGAATTTTGCCCCATTTTACGTCCTTTCTTGCCACAGTTGTTAAGTGAATCACCGCAGATGTTAAGTTAGTGACACGGTTGTTAAAGGAATCTGGCTTCCTCATTGACTTTGCTTGTCAGAAGTTTGCAAAAGTTGATCACGTGACCTTGGGACCCCTGCAACCGTCATAAATATGAGTCAGTTGCCGAACATCCAAATTTTGATGACGTGACCACAGGGATGCCGCCACGGTGGTAAGTGTGAAAAAAATGGTCATTGGTCATTTTTTTCCCGTGCCATTGTAACTTTGAATGGTCACTAAATGAACGGTTGTAAGTCAAGGACTACCTGTAATGAATGTTGCTATGCAATGAGAAAACTGCATGACACAGGTTAAAAACGACACGTCAATCATTTGAGTTACTTGGCAATTTTCAAGGTTTGTCCGCCATGGCTGGCTATTGATGAAAGGCCTAAAAATCAAAATAACTTAGTACTATGCCTGCAATAAAAGAAGAAAAAAAATCATTTCAAAAACTCTTTCTTTATGCCACTAATTTTAAATTCTTTTATATGGTCTTTGAAAGCAAGTGCAGAACTGAAAAAAAAAATTGCTTTTTGTTTTTTTACTTTGAATGGTAGAGTTGCTGGCTTTCCATTGAAATAAACAAGGCTGCAGTTACTGTACTGTACATTTCCCTATTGCGAACATTTCATTTTTTTTTAACTTGGGCTGGATCAGGCCCTCAGCTAGCAACAATTGTGTTTTCTGTGTGCGAATACCAAGTCATTGATTGTTCAATGTAGGAAATGGTTTTTCTACCATACAGTAGCCATCTGATCATGCCTGATAGGCAGGTTTTAAATTCTGGACAGTGCATGCTTGATGGGGCCTACTCAGAAATCTATGCCATTCAGATTGCTGTTAAAATCAGATTTTAGGGTTTTGTGTGAGAATGAGGGTATTGTTGTAAGTTGAGGACTACCTGTACTTCATCAGTTTTTTTTCCTTTTTTTTTTTTTTTTGGTCATCAAGTTTTTGACACCTTGCTAGGCGACTGGTGGTACTCGGATATTGCCATATCCTAAAAGTGGTACAATGGGTGAAAAGGTTGAAAAGCTCTGAGCTAGAAAGCAATCAAAATGTGATCTGTTCATCACAACAGACTTATGTTGGTTCCCCTACACCAGATTACATCACAACTGTCCCAAGACCAAAAAATAACAAAACAAAACAGCCTCCACCCCAGATTTAACATGCAGCCATTGATATTTGTTAGGTCATGGATGACATGGAATTAGTCCATGTTTGTCAGGAAGTCACAAACCCCTGAGCTGTCCCAGACAATATCCAACTAGGTGGCCAATTGAAATCCCCAAGTACCAACCAGCAATAGAATCTAGCAGCTCAAGTAGAGATGCTGCTAGGCAGCAGGGAAAGCAATGTACTAGCAGCAATCCCAACTGTTCCCTGAAACCTAAAGCCTGCAAGTCTACTCCATAGTAAGCAATCTTACCCCTGTATTTAGCACTATTACTTTGAAACAATTGCTATTCTTTCTCTCTCAAACTTTTTAAAATAGCCTTCTTTCTGAAGGCAACTGCCTAAAAATTGTTGCTGGCTAGAGCAAAAGATTTAAATATCCAACAGCTGTTTTATAGGGATATATAGTTGAATTATTTCCAACTCTAAGAAATATTTGGCTAGTGACTTATTGTTAAAGTACCAAATGGATCACATAATATAAAAAATGAA
This sequence comes from Trimeresurus albolabris, assembly GCA_032467975.1. Classification (NCBI taxonomy): domain Eukaryota; kingdom Metazoa; phylum Chordata; class Lepidosauria; order Squamata; family Viperidae; genus Trimeresurus; species Trimeresurus albolabris. Next base: position 39,594 of record JANHFS010006413.1, on the reverse strand, counting down.
AAAGGCAAGAGGCAGGCAGATTTAAGTGGCTGAACTTGGTGTATCATTTGCAATCAATAATTTACTCAATTCATTTCCAATTCTACCCTTTGCACGTTGTGTATAGATACATGATGTTCAGAGGTTCATTGTGTAAACAAGATATGATCATAATGTTTTTCAGCAGCTAACAAATTGGTCAGCGTACAACCATTCACCAGTTGCTGTTACTGTATTAAGGGTTTCTTCTGAGCAAAATCACTACAGTGGGAACACTGGCATCTGTTCCTATCCACAATTATGCCAAAATGATGAAATGTGACATGGTGTTATGATGTAAGCTCCACCTTCTAGTATTTACCCTGTGAATTAGACACAAATAAATAAGAGATGGAATTCCCATCACAACTTACTACACATTTTGTCCCTTTTCCCTTATAGCCAGTGCATGGATGTCTATACTGAGACCGTACATCTCAAGTGAAAAAAGGGAAAGAATACTATCTTCCTACAGTTGCAATATCTGGTTTTAACAACAATTTACAAATTGAGAGCTATGGGACTTGGCTTATTATAAGCTGCTGGCAGAAAAGCTCCCAAGTATTCCTGCAGCAAATAGCATTCATAAATATTTCCAGGAGTACCCGAGTCTTAAGAATAAAATCTAGAGAGCTCTCTTCTCATTCAGTATGTAATACCCATGTCACATTTCCAAACATAAGTTTCCTTAGGTTGAGAAAATGGAGCCAAAAGTCTTTTAAGGCAGGCCAAGATTTCAGCTTGTTTCACCCACTGTTGTTCTATGAAATAAGAAGGGTATTATCCTTTTGACCTGGCATATCTTTTATAGGAGCTACCTTTTTTTCACAAGACCTCAGTCAATTAATTTATCAAGCAGTGTCCTCAAGTAATTATTCACGTAGTAGTATGATCACCTGAACAGTCTTTTAACAATGGAGAGTTTGGTTATTTCATAAAAGAAAATGGACAGTGATTAAAAAGGAAATTCTAATTAAATTCAAAATGTAATTGCTCTCTTAATTAAAACTTAATACACAGCAAGTCTGTGTAAGTCAGCAAGTCAGATACTTAGAATATGCTTTTTGAAGAAAAAGATAAATTGTTTTAAAAATAATTAAAATACAAAATAAAAAGTAGCAATACTCGCCAAAATTTAAAACAGTACAAAATTTTAAAATTAAATCTTACGCTACCGCAAAAAATATATATTAACATCATCATCATCTAGGGATTGTGGTTTTTTTTCAGTTATACATATGCACTGTATTCTTTTTTCTTTTTTTCTGTTGTTTCTTAATAAAGTAAAATTATATTTGAAAAATATAATTAACACTTCATGTGATCTTGAGTCTATCCCTCTGTTAATGCAGCCTAGTACTGTGTTGGATTTTTTGGCAGCTGTAGCACACAGTTGGCTCATATTTAAGTGATTGTCCACTAGGACTCTGAGATCCCTCTCACAGTTACTACTATTGGGTAAGATACCATCTATACCAGGGGTGTCAAACTGCTGGCCTGTAGGCCAGTTGCATCATGCTGAGGCCATGCCTCCCCCCCCAGATCCAGCAATGAAAAAAAAGTCATGATACGTCGTGACACGTCATGTGACGCAGTGAGTTTGACACCCGTGACATATACTGTACTTGTGCATTTGGTTTTTCTTGCCTAAATGTGGAATCTTACTTTTGTCACCATTGAATTTCATTTTATTAGATAGCGCCCAATGTTCAAGTCTGTCAATATCCTTCTGTATCTTAAGCCTATCTTCTGGAGTGTTGGCTATTCCTGCCAACTTGGGGTCATCTGCAAATTTGATGAGTACCCCATCTATCCCCTCATCCAAATCATTGATGAAGATTTTGAAGAGCACTCAGCCCAGAACAGAGCCCTGGGGCATCCCACTACACACTTCCCTCTATATAGATGCAGCACCATTGAGGACCACATGCTGAGTACGGCCGATCAGCCATCTACGAATCCATTTGGTGGTGATGCTGTCTAACCCAATTTTTTTCTATTTTATCAAGTAGTAGGTTATCAAAGTATTTATCAAAGTATTTTTATTAGGTTGGTAATTATGGCAAATTTAAAAGTACGAGAATCACTCATATTCTATATAACTAAATGTAATAAAACCTCAGGATCTTATGAAAAATACTCAGATTACAGGATCCCATAAAAACAATGCATTGGACATCTTAAACAGAGGGTTTTGTATATCTTGAAAGGATAGAACTTTTTTATTTATCATTGCAGATATATCTTCTGCATCTAGTTTTGGGGAATATGTACACTGGATGGGTATATATATGAGCAGATAACATCTGCCTTTCTAAAGCATTTTCTGAGATGGTGACAATAGTTTTGTCCATAGAGTGTTTACAGAGAGTTTTATACTTTAAACTGACATTTCAGAATATAATGAGTGTGCTTCTTAAAGCAGGAGCAAAAATACAAAGTAATTTTGGATACAGGAAACATACCTAATGCTAAAAGTATTGATTTTTTTATTCCCCTCTGGTTAAATCAGACTTTCAGGAGAGAAAGCAGAATAAGAAAACCAGATTTGGCTTTTGTCAAATAAAGAATTATTTTACAGATTCCTCCGGCATTAGCTTTGAGGATAAGCTTAACTCCTCAAAGATACTGACAACACTTCTTTGGTTTAGAATAGGATACTCAGAGCAAAATAGGTATTAAAATTATCCCTTGCATTTCTATTTCCATTATTATCTTCTGGATTCCCCTCTGTACATATGCAAGTACTTTTCAGGGCATTTTTCTTTGCCTTTTCCGTTCTTTTTTTCTTGCAGAGAATTACAGAAGAATTTCAAATAGAATCTTGAATACTGGCAAGAAACTCTCCAGCTCATATAAGATGCAGTTGAAATGTTGGCCTGAGGTGCTTCTTATGAAAAAAAGAAAAAGCAGAAAAAACAATGGCCCAGCAGTATTTGCGGCTGAAAGATGGATTCAGAATTAAGCCTGAAGTTCACTTATTCAATACAAACCCTTACTTATACAATGAAAAAGGCTAACAAAGGAATGAATCTCAAAGATCTAAATCAACAGGAACACTGATTAAATATATTTTGGTAACGGTGGAAATTTGTTTTCTTATATTTGAAAATAGAGCAGGTAAGGGATTTTGATCTCAAAACATTTTGCAACAGCTATTTCATATTTACGAGCCTTCAAAGACTGGCTAGTGCCTTTACTAAGGGTCAGTTTTGTATAACAGAAAGAATTTTCTAGTTTCTTTGAAGGAATAGAAAAAAGAATTATTCACTACTATGATTATGTTGGGAACTCCAAGATTTGTTCTTTGTTAATGCAAAAACTGGACAACTCTTTCTGGGATAAAGAACTTTTTTTTAAATGAAATTACTATAGCTCTTCAAAATTCCTGCATGTGTTTCAGATGAGCAATATTTTAGCTGAATATATACTTCTTAATGGAAAATATTTCCCAAAATGGCAAAAGACTAATGTAAAGGTCCTGACATCATCATCAGTGGATGCTTTTAAGAAGAGACTAGGCAGCCATTTGTCTAAAATGGTATAGCAGGGGGTTTGACTAGACAAGGACCTACAAGGTCCTTTTCCACTCTGTTATTTTATTATTCTGCATATGATGTCTAATAGGATCTGATCTCATAATGTGTTTCTTAAAATAATCTGATATAGCAGTTTGTTTCTCAAGTTTAAGTTCCTCTTTAAATTGGTATTTGGAATTTTTTTATGATTTTGAGGTAGTAGTAGTAGTAGTAGTAAAGTTGGAAGGGACCTTGGAGGTCATCTAGTCCAACCCCCTGCTCAGGCAGGAAACCCTATAAGGTGAACACTGCTGAAAAAACCCTTCAAGGCAATAGCAATAGCACTTAGCACTTCACAGTGCTTTACAGCCCTCTTTACAGAGTCGGCATAGTGTTCCCAACAATCTGGGTCCTCATTTTATCGACCTTAGAAAACTGAGTCAACCTTGAGCCAGTAAGAATCAAACTGCTGGCAGTTGGCAAAATTAGCCTTCAATACTGCATTCTAACCACTGTGCCACCATGGCTGCTGAGGTTGGTTCTGTTCTGACCTTTTTCACGTGGCATGCCTGTATTTTGGAAAAAGGTAGAAATGGCACGTAAATATCATTAAAATCAACATTTTGCTCTGTGCAAAATTGAGAAACTGCTAAAAACCAGATATATATCCTCAGTTTGAAAATGTCTACCTTTCTCTAGGTCAGGGGTGTCAAACTTGCAATGTCACATGACATGTCATGACATATCATGACTTTTTTCCCATTGCCGGCAATGGGGTGAGCACAGTTTCGTTATGATGCATCCGGCCCATGGGCCGGCAGTTTGACATCCCTGCTCTAGGTAATTGGTTCTACTGATTAATTTTTCTTGTTAAGTTTTCCAAATATGCAAGCATAACATGTTATTTAAGCCATCATTCCATTCCCTGTGCCCTAAGTGTAATCAAGAATGACTATGATTTAATTTCCAACTCTTTGATTATTGTCACCACTTTTCTCTCAAACTACTCCAGTTTGTCTGAACTTTATTTGAAATATAATGTTAGCTCTTTTATACCTGAGCAAAGATTTCTTTTTCCTAAATGAACATGTCTGTATGTTAAATATTATGTTATTTTCAGGCCATTTGTCATTCATGATAATTATGAATTTTGTTGATATTTTGTAGGACATCAGAAGATCTAGTGCTATGATTTACCAACATCTGATTGGGCACAGAGGGATGTGTTCTATTCGGAGAAGTTTGCCCATCCAACTTGGGGCATTAGTCATGATCTCAAGGAAAGGGAAGTGAAGTAGCTATGGTTGATGAATAGACCCTAGTAGCTTTCAGAGGCACTGCTCCACAAGTAAATATATACCTTTGAACTTTAGAGATAAGTTAGAACTAGACAACCCATGACCCGTTGGACCATCATTTCAGTGATATTTCTTACCAGATTCTTCAATGCTTTTAACAATCTCAGAGCTTTTGAAATTATGATATAAGAGCTTGATTATTAGGGAAAAAAAGATAATAGAAAAAAATATTGTATATTGTAAATTTAGAATAAGTTATTAATGTAAATGTATGTTTATATCTATTATAAAAGAAAATGTCTTTATAATTCTTCTTTTTGCATTTTTTTGCTTGTCTTTTATTATTTCTTTTCCTATCTTAAGTATTGATTTGTGTTAGTTTTTATCTCTCTACTTTAAAAAAAGTTATCTTTAAACAAGCAAACAAACAAATAACTTTATCGTAGCTATCTAGAGCCTTTTTTGTAAGTTGAGTAGCCCTATAAATAAATAGTTTTAGAGTATATACAAATTATATCCCACCTCTTCATCCAAATTACTTATAAAAACATTGGATCAAATCTGTGCCACTAAGTAAAATAACATCTATTACTTCGTGCATTGATAGCAGTACAGAAATATTCTAGAATGCAGTCTTGTTCTGGGATTGTCTTTTCCTTTCTTTTCCTTCAATTTCACCAACTAACCTACATTCCTAGTATTTCCTGGAAATTTCTCATTTAAATAATAACCAGATGCAACCTTGCTTAATTTCTAAGATGAGTCAACATTAGGCAGGTACCTCTACCTGCTGAGAGCCATCCGTCAGCCCTTTGAGGTAGTCCAGACCAGGATACTAAAGTTATGAATGCTTATACTACTTTTATTAAAAGCTTGCAATAACAATATATATTCAGAAATCTGAATGTATCTCATCTGTCCCTTACTTTATATTCAAGAGAACTATGGAGGCTCAAATCTAAGATGCTTCCCCAAATTACATCCCTGCTTTGGACTCAAATTTCTCTTACCTTAGTTGTGACTCTTCCTGTTCCTCAGAGCCTTATTACATCTTATTAGAAACACTCATCTGGCTTGAAGAACTGTTGATGAACCTTATAACAGTTACAGACCAGCTTGAATCTCCCTGATGAGTAAGCCACCAGGCACACTTGCAACTAGCTTGTTAATTAGAAGGTTTTTTTTAATATGCTTTGCTGAGATGCAGTTCCTATAACCTACTAAGCAAATTAAGACTCAGTGACATAGGCAGTATAGAAATTTAATAATAAATGAATAAAATAAAAATTGCCACTTCAAAAAATTACATATTCTTTTTAATTCAGGTAACCTATGCCATGTGACCAGAAGAGACAAGGGCTGAGAATGGAACAGTTGGTGTCATTTTGAGTCATGACCCATGTAGTGGGATAACTTTTTTTCTGTATAGCCTTTCATTTTTTAAACTTTTTTTTCTTTTGTTGGTTTATCCTCTTACAACTAATTTTAATCCATCCTGTTCTGGTTTTGGACAGTTGTCCTGCTGATGGACCAATAGAGACCCAAGTCACCTTACATAATATTGTTTTAATTATTTGATAGGTATAAAGCAAGAAGAATAAGGGAAGTTATTAAACGTATACAAAACAGTTGACTGCAGGTCAGAAGATGAGAACATATGGTGCTCCCCCCCCCTGTTATTATTGGTAAAATGGCTGGGATTTCTGGGAATTTTAGCTGGGCAACATGGAAAAGCCACTGGTTTCCAGTCTCTTTTTTTTAATAAATTTTATTAATTTTCAATTAAAAAACAAAATTTAAAATGATTCTTTTAAATACATAAACAAAGAAGTAACATCAATACATTTCTAAACAAACGCTCAGTGGCCAGCTGAGTGCTTTCCAGTCTCTTCTGTAGAACAGGGAACCACCACAATTAGCTGCCTCAATTAGGAGAAAATATTTATATATTTTGTACCTATTACTTCAATAAGCGTTAGAAAAAGTAAAAACATACATTTCTTGTATACTTCAGTCTGCTTTTTCCACAACAAATGCATCCCATAAATGAAAAAAAAAACCAATTTAAATAATCCCATATTAACAGGGGCTCATAGAAACTGAAATGTGCTTATCTAGAGAACACGGGCCTGATATAAGTTAGTTTAAACTTTCATCTAACTGTGTACCTAAATAGTCAAATACAAATAAGTGAAAAACCATTAAGGAAACTGTTAATGTTCAGAAATAGTTCTATGGATGTCTTACCTTCACTCATTATTTTGCTATTAAGTATCTATGCTTCTCCCACTGATTAGAAATTGTGAATTATTTTGACAGGAATAACACCATCTATGCTACTTGATGAGATTGGGAAAGGTTGCTAACCTCCATCAAGGTTTTCACAGATGTTCTTCTTTTATCTTTATGCAAAACAGCTCACAGGTAATTTCATTCTCTTCAGCTAAATGTAAAAATAGATTTGATAGAACTGACCAGAGCACTAAAGGTGCCATTCTGAAAAATTATGCTACTGAACCTTAGGATATTTCATTAAAAAACTGAAAATATCAAAGGACCATAAGCAGTGATGCAACTGAATTACCAGCCCATAAACTGTGAACTGAATAGCTGTTTTCAGTATGTCCCTTTAAGACAGACATGTCAAACTCACGACGTCACATGATGTCGCGCATTGGAGCTTTTTTGCCATTGCCGGCAATGGGGTGGGCGTGGCTCCAGTATGATGAAACCGGCCCGCGGGCCAGCAGTTTGACACTCCTGCTTTAAGACTTGCTTCAGCGGAGTAAACAGCATAAGTTAGAGAAGGGGGAAGATATTAATAACATGTCCCCAAAATGCTTTTCCCAAAGGCAACTGGACTTTCTTGGTTTTTTTTCTTGAAAACATTTTACTTCACATCCATGAAGTTTTTTCTGTTCTTTTTGGTTGAGAAGCAAAATGTTTTCATGGAAAAAAACAAGAAAATCTAATTGCCTTTTGGGAAAATACCTTTGGGACAATGATGACCTGGATGATTGAGAATAGACATATCAATTACAATATATATTGATTTTTCTAAGGGCCATGAAGATGTGGCTCTTCACCCAGATCTTTGATGAGGATGATTGTGCCCATCTTCTTCTTTTTCCTTGGTGACATCTAAGTTTATTTTCTTAGTATTTTCTTGGTATTTGTTCTTTTATTTTATATTGTTTTCTGTTTTGAATTGCTCCTTCTTTTTAAATGGTTTTAACAATTTGTAAACTGTCCAGAGTCACTGTGAGCCAGATGGCATATAAATAGAATGTATTATAGTTTGTCATAATTGATGTCCAAAAAAGACAAGCAATATCCCCAATCAATCAAATTGAACAATATGCAAATAAGCAAAATACTTTTGTATCTCAGTATCAACCATCCAGATTCCTTGGGAGTTGGCATATAAATAAAACAGCATATAAATAAAACAAACTGTATTATTATGGTTTGTCTCATAGTCAGCCAGATGTTATAGACTGGATTTGGCATTTTTAACCTCTTATCAAGTCCTTTCCAAGGACTTGGAATAGGCAGATGTTGTTGTTAAAGATATAGTTGGAGGTGTGAGCCAGGGGTGTCAAACTTGCAATATCATTGATTTGTCGCGACATATCGTGATTTTTTTTCCATTGCTGGCAATGGGGTGGGCGTGGTTTTGCTATGATGCATCGGCCCATGGGCTGGCAGTTTGACACCCGTGGTGTAAGCTGTCCCACGTAATGCTATTTTTTGCAATTGACTAGTGATAATTTTGTTAATGCTGATGATGTTCAAGGAGTGCTACATATTTTGGAACCTATTGGTATTGTACTATATTTGCTTTCTTTTACTACAATCATTCTACTTCTATTTGCAGGTCCAGACTTTTTTACCTTTCTTATCGACAATTGTTAAGTTCGGTGTTATAGGACAGATGCTTCTCTGTTTGAATTCCAGAATCCCTGAGCATTTTAGCTTCTTTATTTTTTATGATTTTGTCCATTTTGTGGTCCCACTAGTTCCTTTTTGCAGTCAAGTGGTATTGATTACACATATTCTTTGCTATTTTACTAATGTATGAGATCCAGTTTGGTATAGTGGTTAAAGGATCAAAAGAGCACCAAAGAAACCTATTCATCCAAATTATTTAGAACAGGGATGTCAAACTGGCAGCCCATGGGCTGGATGCATCATGCATAGGCCATGCCCACCCCAGCTCTGCAAAGGCATACCTCACGATATGTCACAATGTATCACGTGATGTGATCGAGTTTGACACCCGTGATTTAGATCGTATGTTTAGGACAGTAATTATTTCTTAGCTTAATCTACTGAAAGAGAACTATTATGGACTTCAAATGCTTCAAAATTCCATTAAGGAGTGGCAGGATAGAAAAATAGTAAATGAAATAGCATTACAAAAGGTAAAACAACAACAAAGAAACAAACAACCAAAAAGTTGAAAATCATAAAATCACCCCTAACTGCCATACTAGGCCATTAACCATACTGTAGACAGAATACTGAAGGCTGGGTGGGATGAAGATGTCTTAAGTTCCTTAAAGAAAACAACATGCACATTTTGTTGCTTCATTAAATATGTATGTTTGTATTAAAATTATTAAGAATAGGACAGAAAACATTATTTTGAAAAAAATATAAATATTTTTTTATAGATAGAAAACATGTAAAAACAACTATACAGGCTTTCTTTTTTTAAAAAAAAAATGTATCACTGTAATTCCTTCTGGAATGATTTTCCAAGGGTTATGATGATGAATTAGTTAATTCAGGCTATAGCATGTTCATTGGCACTGCTTAATGATATTTGTCTTCTGCCTGATTAAAACAAGGTTCAGATCTTGACAGGATATCTCACAGATATTCCTATTCTAGTAATACATTCTATTACTATTTTAGTAATTACATTCTAGTAGCTCTAGAAAAAAAACTCATGAAAACTCCTCTAGGCTAGAAGAAATAAAATGTGATAACCCATATTAAGATGTTATTGTCTAATGATGGCATTATCGGTCAATGGAAATTTACTCCTAGAACTGAAGGCTGTTCTACTTCCCAATTAACTGCACTAAAGAATCACGCCCGAGGAATTCCAACTAGTATGCATACCAAGACTTTTAACTTAGTAAATTATTGCTATAATTGAATACAAAGGATAAAGTGCTAGAAATGGCCCAGTTCCCAAATTTCTGCCTTTACTCCTTGTCTGGATTTTGTATGTTTACAAATTCAGTCTTTAGTCCTGTTTATTTGTTAATGCATTAAATATGACAAATGGTTCTTTTTTCACAGACACAGACAGACTTGAACTAAAATTCTCATTTTATGCAGAACAATCAAATCAATAAGTTTTCATGCTCCATCTTTTCTTGATTAAGAAGGAGGCCTAAGCCTTTTCAGAATATTTTCTATGTGAGCTGGCACAGTTTACAGAATGTATGAAAACAGAGCTTGGATTCCCATGGTATCTTGTGTAGATTCCATTCTTCAAAATGTGAAAGCTATTTCAGCTCCTTAGAGCGCTTTGAAAGACTGAATCTGGTCAATTCTCTAGATGATAAAAGCATCCCTCTGCCTGGGTATGAAAAAGACAGGAAATATGTTTGTCAGTAGAAGGATGGATAGATAAAGAGATGGGAATATGGTGAACGGAGAGAGAGGGGGGGGGTTAGGAAAAAAGATTGAAACTATATGGATGATGATGATGATGATGATGATGATGATGAACAATTTATTAAATTTATATGCCAGCTGACCCCCAGTGACTCTGGGCTGTTTAAAAAACGTTTTTCAAAACCCAAAAAAACTTTAAAACAAGAAAGCAATGTACTGTAAAGCAAACAAAAAACAACAAAGAAGACATGAAATGAGAACAAGGGAAAACAAAGAGAAGAGGGCTTCAATCACAGTTGGCAAGGACCTTGGAAAAGAGTCTTGATTTTTACAGCTCTTCTAAACATGAATACAGTGGATGCCATTTGAATCTCAGGGGAAACCTCATTTCAGCAAACAGGCATTGTTACAAAGAAGGCATGCCCCCAGTGCCCCAAAAGATTAGTTTAATTGAAGAACCCCGAGCATACCAATCCTGCCAGATCAGACTGGCCAGGCAAATTCTATGGGAGAAAGACAGTAATCAGGTCCTACTCCATGTAGTGCTTTATAGGTAAAGACCAATATCTTGTATCACTCTTGGAAGCTGAAACCAGAGCAGTTTGTGAAGCAGAGGTGTTACATTGGCATAATGAAGCAACCCTAAGACCAAAAACAAAACAAAAACAAAACCAGACTAACATGTGGCCTCTAATATGTGTTTAACCATTGATGGTTTGGGACAGGTCCATGGTTCCCATGGAGGCCACAAACATCAGAATCACCTGGACTCAGTATCACTGGGTGGCAAATTGAAATCCCCCAAGTAACAACAGACTCAGCAACAAAATCCAGCAGGAGGGAGGACAATAGCCGCTCCACCTTTCCTGTTCTGGGTTTTCAGCTGGTGCATATCCCAAACCCTGGGTGGACACATTTGGGTTTAACTGGAGATTAATTGGCAACCCAATTCAGGGGAAAATATAGCATTTTACTTAATTGACTCCTGCTGCTATATGTATTATTTAAAAGGGGACAATGCAGAAAGTGGTGTTTTGGGGAAGTTTCTGGAGGGCGCTGTTATTGTACAGTTCCCATTTTGATGCAAATATGTTATTGTACTGAATTACTTTATGGATTTCAGTTATTTCTTAGTAAAATCTGTTTGGCAACTTTGTGTTTTACATAAGTTGTTTTTGCTAGATAAAGAATGAGAGCTTTTCCACAATCTACTTTAAAATAGCTATCATTATCCTTTTCCAAGCTGCCATATGGGAACCACTGACATACACAATCATATTACAATAGGAATTAATTGTGAAACATAATGCAAAGCAAAATCTCCTAAATCATATGTAAATTTAGAACTGTCAAATATTATATCCTTGTTTGGCGAAGACATGACCTTCAATAGAAAAGCGACAGCCCAATGAAATGAAACTATGATTCCCTAACTTAAATTATGATTAGTTAATTAAACTTTCTAAAAACCCTGGGGGAAAATGTTGTTAGAGCAAGCTTTTCACAACTTATCCCAGGTATGGGCAATTTTTTCATGGCTGGGGATCATATGTATTATTTGAAGGAAAAGAGGTTTAATAACATGCAGATGAAGATTGGGTCATGCACATTGGTGAGGAGCCAGATTTGACTAGGCTTTTTTTAAAAAATACATATTAAGCCTATTTTAGGGCCTATGTTACATTTTCTTTGTGTTTTTCTGTTTCTAAATGGCAAAATATAGAGGTGACTACTTCTAGTTGGAGGAGCCTTAGTCATAATTTCTAACATTTTCAGATGGAGGCTCAGTGGGTACAGAAAAAGGAACAGAGACTACAAATTGTCTTAGAAAGGGGAAGAAATTCATTATGCTTCATCAGAGTAGTAATATCAGTAGAAGTATTATATAGTCTGCAACAACAAAATCTTACATGGTCATATTTAGAAGACTGATGGCCATATAAATTAATTGATTAAATAGAAAAATAAATTATTTTTATTTATTTGTTGAATGAAGAAATGAAGAAAAATATTTAATGTCAAAGTATCAGCTAACATAACTGTATATGCTATACCCATTCTTTAACCTTCATTCTATATGAACACCATTCCATGACTGCAGTTCATAAATAGAGTGCAATGAAGAAAATAATTTCTGAGTCTCTTGTCTGTCTGTATATATGCATATCAGTCATAGAAAATAAAGTTACCATATTCAAGAACCTAAAGCTAAAAGGACTTGGGCATAAGAATTAATGGATAGGTTCAGTACAATTCCTTGGATTTCAATAAATTGTGTAAATATCACACATTGCCATCCTATAAGGTATCTTGACATCAGGACTCTGGTAGCACCTTTTGCAACTAATACATTTTATTAATGTAAAGTTTTCACGAGCCTACAATTTACGCATCTTGATGAAATGAGCTGCAACCAGTGGTGGGATTCAGCCAGTTCGCACCAGTTTGGCAGAACCGGTAACTAATTTTTTGTTGCCCAGGCCCAGAATGGACTTCCGGAAGTGGCATCCACACAGAGAACCTGTTGTTCCACCACTGGCCACAACTCATAGAGGTTTATGCTTTTTACTAAAAAGTGTTAGTTGGAAAAGTCTCACAATTTTAAGCTACCATAGACTAATATGGCTGTCCTATAAGGTAGTTTGGTAGTCTCTCCTCCTTTTTTTAACAATCAAAAAAAGCAATCCACTATTCTCACTATAGAGATATTAAGCACTGATATAATATGCTTACTGGGAAAAAACGTAGATATAATTTACCTTTACTGCGTTGTTAAACTCAAAGCATCTTCTACAATTAAAGTTATCCTGTTATATAGTGGCATTCTCCCTCTACAATCATGAAATTAATTTCATTCCCTTAATGTCCCAGCCAATGTAATACTTAAAAGACGTTTATAGAAATCTTAAATCTGCCTCTACTTTTTTTTTATTTAGAACATTCTCTTACTGCTTATTAAGCCTGGGTTAATGAAAATGTCAAAAAGTAATTCCAAAAACAGAGCATGTGCTGTTTGCTGCACTTTCTTTAGCTTATTTACCATAGTGGAAGAAATAACCATTCCATTCATGTATTCCTTGTTAATTCCTGACTGCATCTACTATATAAAATATGTGATATGGAATTTTGAGCAATATAGATCTTGAGCCTAATCTAGCACAGTTTTTCTCACCTTTTTCTGGAATGATATGTAATACAAAAAATCCAGATCAAAATTTGGGAAAGGAGGGGGAATTTTGTTCTCTTAATACTGATTAATATATTCAAGGCACTGATTAGCATTAAAAAAGTTTAACTGCTGAATTGTTGAATTAATATGTGTTGAGGAGATACAGCATACTGAGTCAGCAGGAATTAATTAACAGTGATTTCCAAGTCCCAGCATATTTTGCAGCTAATCTCTTGAGGAACAATGGAAAAAGAAAAAAAAAATACAACAACCTTACATTATTGAGAAAGATGCTGGCACAGAAAATGCTATGAAATAAATTACCTTTGAATAGTAGCCGTGTAGTAACAATGAATATTAAGCAATACCGACTGCTATATTCATGGATATTGTTATGCTATGAAATTAAAGGGTCATGAATAGTGACAAAGGCCAGTCCAGAATAACTATTTCAAAATTTGCCAAATACAAGTCTGCTAGAGTAGATTTTCATTATAAATTTGTTATGATTCTTGAAAAGTATTTAAGTGGCTGATTCTTAAAAGGAACTCACTTCAAATGAAAAAAAAAGAGAGTTAGAAGGCCATACTGAGGAGACATATGATGTAAAATGGTAGTATGGGGTTTAGGGGAAGGTAAATTTTTCGCTACTGTTATTACATATAATCCATTTTTGGCACTTTACATTTTGTTTTCTGTTGTTTCCTTCCTGTGACATCTATTAGCAGTCAGAGGGGATCTGACTGTGTGTTGTTTATTGGAAGTATTGGTTGCCCATTGTGGGTTAAGCAAATATATGGTTGAAACTTTATGGCATGTCTTCATGTAAGTAAATCTGTAAATTATAGAGCTGTTTCTTAGTAAATGGATATAGGTTTATATTACCAGGTTGCTTTTCCTGCCATTTTTCCCCCATGAGCACAGTGATGGGTCAGAGAAATGGAGGCAGTTTGTTAAAAATTAAATAGTTCTGCAACCTTAAAAATAAAAAAATAAACAGTCTAGTGTGACATGCTAGTTTTAATATTTCTTAGTGGGCTGAGAGGAAAAATATGAAATATTTGTAAAAATCCCACACAAACATGCACACAAATGCTAATATTAGACAGATGTAAATACTGAAAGTGTGTATTATTATTAAAAATAGCAGTAGTAAAATTAAAGCCTCAATTCTCTTGCTTCGATTGTAATTCATCTTGGGATGTACTCTCATGCATAAAACTGTTCATTGTTCTTCAAAAAATGGTGGCACTTTAATGGGTTTTGTGAAAGGAATTGATGGAAATAAAATAATTTAATTGCTCCTTCTAAATATATAGAAAATTGTTTCTTTCCCACTTCAGATGTAGAGATATGGAACAGGTGGTCTAAGAATTCAAGTTGTTATATAGTTGATGCCATCTTCATGTTAGCACAAATAGGATTATCACTGGATACATTTGCAAATCTAAGCAAGTAGCAAAAAGTCATGATTTGTTGAGCCTCTGATGGCTTTGCATTCCATACATGGTTAATGAATTGTGTTCAGCCTAGTGGATCACAAATTGGTGCAAATCCAAAACTGAGCATTCATGAAGGCTGAATTTCCAATGAGCCTAGTTTAACAAAGAATGAAAAGGATATGAAGCACATAAGAAAATAAAGAAAGGCCATTTTTTCAGGCAGCCCATCATGCTCAAATGACTAATAATCGAGGAATGCATAGTGCATTTGGATTCAGATGAATGTAGTTTTCTGGGTTTGTGCCACAGTACTAGTTTTGTCAACAAAGGAAAAAAAACCACAAAACCTAAAAATATGGCTCAGTGCTTTACTTTCCTTAAATATGGAAAGAGATGGATTTCTAATGGAAACATTAATATCTGTATAAACTAATCCTATTCATACTTTATGGAAATGCCTAAGAAAAGAAACTTTAATACTGAATGATATTTTCAATTCAATTTATTAATTGCTCAAGATTTTTTTGGGGAAAAAAAAGCAGAATCAAATAGTGTTGTGAATTAGAAGAGATTTTACAAGTGATCTAATTTAGCCCACTACTCAGTGTTGGATCCACTAATCGTTCCAGTCTATTTTAGAAAGAAGGCAAATAGCTGTCTAGGCAGATTATGCAATAATTTAACAGCAATTTGTTTCAGGAAATCGTCCCAATATTAAACCAGGATATCTTTAAATTCAATTCATTGGTTTTTGTTCTACTTTTAATTTCAAAAAAGAACCAGTTTGCTCCACTTCCATGTTGCATATTTATTAAATATTGCTTACAAGGTATTTGTAGATTGATATTTCCCCTCATTCTTCTGTAAGAATCTTGAATAATCAATAACTCTATTGGTTCATTCAATACCCTGAGATATAATTTGTCTGAACCTGGAGACTTAAATGCATTAAAGACGGCAAAGTGGGTTCTATGAAACCTTTTATCATTTCTGGGATACATTTCTCTCTCTCTCTTTGCTCAACCAAGTTTTGTGTGAAAAAAATAAATAAAACAGACTTAGTGAAGGTCCTGCCTTTACTCTCTTCCCTATTATTTTTTCTATGTGTTTCAGATAAGCACCCCCTTGATTCTTATTTTACCTTGGGCCTATTCCCAAACCTCCTTATTATACTTTGCATTTCTTGCCAACCTCATCTGCTATGAGTGGTAGACTTTCTGACTCCACTCTTAGAGGTTTGAACTATCAGTTCCTGTTCTTCCTTAGTTCTTAGCCCCTCTTGCATTCCCCATACGTTATTTTTTTTTTAAAAACTTCACAGTTTGTCAGTGAGCTAAGTATTCATCTGTACAGGCCTCTTAAAGCTTTTACTGTCTTTCCTTTTCAACAGAATTGGTTGAACCTATGATCCTGGTATCATATTTTTCAAGATCTTCAAACTACTTTGTGTTATTTATTATTTAGGATTTTCAGCCATAGTTGGTTGCACATCTTTCATCTGGCTTCATTAAAATTTTGAAATCCAACTTTTCCCTTCCTAGTTATCTTGATTTACACTATGACACCTACCCTTTTCTTCCCCAAGGAGAAATGTTACGCAGTAAGATGTTCTCCTTTTCTCTTCCTACTTCTTTCCATCTCAGAAAGAATAAGTAAAGTAGAAAAGTGAAAATGAAAACAAACTGTTCTAATATAACAAAGCAGAATAATTAAGAATACAGTTAAGATAGAAATAGCCTAAAGGGATACGTTAAGGCACCGAGGTGTTAGTAGTTTATTTAAAAGTTTTTATAACATTAACAATAGTAAAATAGTAAAAGGAGTAAAATTAAACATAAGGCCTCCATGACAACCTTTGAATAATATAACATACACCACACAAGTAGAATAAAGTAACAGGATATAAATATGAAATTATGGCCACAAAATTATTCACTATATGATTTGCTATAACTATAAAAGCAATTTTAGATGATTAAACCCTTGGCATGTCTTATGGAAAATAGTGAGTAGATTTGAAGAAGCAGGATAGAAAGTGTATGGAGGCTTTTGAACATTAGTGCTGGGGAAGACTCCAGGGAATATTGTGGACAACAAAGAAAAAAAATCCTATGGATCATCAAACAGATTGATCGAGAGACACAAATGACCAGATTGAAATTATCCTACTTTGGACCCAAAGACCTAGATTTCTGGAGAAAGATCTAATGCTGATAGGAGAGAAAGAAAATGAATAATAGTAGCAATGTGGACAGACTCAGTTACAGAAACAATGGGTATGTCACTTTTCTGGCCTTTTTCAACAGTGTCAAGACCTGATTCTGCAATCTGACATGTCTAAGAGTACAATATAACCCTGGTGATGGCTAATGGATTGACAGCACTGCCTCTACCTTAACTTTATCAAGTGTTCTATTAAATTTTGTCTTAATGGTGGCTTTTATATGATTTTTATGGTTTTATTTATAATGCACCCAGTGTCAGGCAGGCAAGATGGGTGGTAAAGAAATTTGATAAATAAGTAACTTGAAAGACCTGAAAGCTCAAGTTATGGGGAAAAAATCTGTCTATGTGGTTGCTACTAAGTGGTTGTTATTATCAACTCTGACTTAATAACAAATAATCAATTAGTCAGTCTCTCTGAAATCCACTTTTAATTAAAAATTTTAAAATAACTTTAGAGATTCTTAAAATTAGCAAATAAAGTATCTAAAGTTCATGCAAAGGATTGGAATCTTCCTGTCTTCACTGGTAGGATAGAATAGCTTTGGAGTATGAGTTTGTAATTTTTGTTTGTTTGTTTGGTTGGTTTTTATTCCTACATTTATAACTTCAGTATTTCTTTGAATTTGTCAACTTTTATGTAAAACAATATACAGCTCCATTGTACAATAGTATATTATGAGTCTATTACATTTTTTCTGTGTCATTAAGATGTGTTGTCTTGTAAATGATTTATCTGAATGTATCACAAACAAAGTTCTAATCAGAATGCAGCCGCAAATATTTCCTGTGGTATAAAATGGCTATGATGTAAACTGCTGTAACATTTATTAAGAATTAGGAGGGCATCCTTCACAAGAGAGCTGGATTTTCATTAATGTCGGACTGACATTTGCAAAATTGATTTGTGTTGACATTTAGAGTACTTCTGTTGTAGTGTGAGTTTATGTTTGACATTAAGCAAAGTAAATTACATTAGTTATGCTTAGCAATCTTCTGAAAACCACTATTATTTTAGAAAAGAGAAGATATTTCTACTTTGAAAAAATACAAGAAGGCTAAGGAGTTTACTGCACATGTGTAGCAAATGGAACTAAGAAATGCCGTGGTCTTGAAACATTACAGAAATCCATTGTAGAAAGTGATGATGTTTCTTTATGAGCTGTGCTCCCTTAAAAAAAATAACATCATAAGCATAAATTAATGTTGAAAATTTTCAAAAGAAAGTAAAATTATTCTTCAAAATACCAATAAACTAAATCTCACTGGGTGGATAGGAACAAAGGAACAGAGGGCCTGACTTTATATCTCAAAGAATAGCAGAATTTTTCTCCCTTACCTCCTGCTAAAATTTTGATCTGTTGTCAGTAATTATTCTATAATAACTAAAGTATAGGCAACTGAGATATTATGAAGATTGAGTATCAACAGGGTACAAGTGTCTTTCTTATAGGTATTTACACTGGATATGTAACTGTAGAATTGTTATTAACACAACACTTGGGCCATATTGGGGATTGCACTCGGGATAAAAACTAAAAACCCCTTAAAGAAGCAGACCCTTATCTGCATAACTCTGAATTCTGCCTATTTATACTTAGGATAATCTCCAGCTACTGGTCAATTTATCCTGATAGGATTTCTATTAAGACAATACAAATGCAAGAACAGTGGATTTTTTTTCAATTGCTTCCAGAAATGATCTCATATTCATATTAAATATCTCTTTTTGATTCCTGATGATTCTGAATGACTGGGACAAGTTATTGTAAAATAGATACCCATGAACTAATTATGATTTGCTCCAGCATTTATGTACAGCTTGGAATGCTAAAAAATCTAGTATTTGTGGAGATGAAACTGACTTTATTCTTCAACCACATTTCCAGTGTGGCTATTCTGACATTTCTATTACAAAGAAAGTGATGAATTTCCAATTTAGTTAACATTCAAAACAAAATAATATTGATTAAATATTAATGAAAGGAAAAAGGAAAACTGATCCAATCTGTGTATTTCTGGAGAAACAATTACATTTGCAACTATCTTTTAACTTAATTTTTCATGTGTACCATTTTAAAATGATATTTTATTGCTATTTTACAAATAGTGTAGATCTTAAGGACTCTTAATATTAAGGACAACTTAATAAGTCTATACAGGAAGATCAAATTTGGTTAATTTAAATGTATAAAATGGTTAATTTAAATGTATAAAATACTTTGGTTAATTTAAATGTATAAATGTATAAAATTTGGTTAATTTAAATGTATAAAATACTTTTCAGCTGATTTGCCAAAACTTAAATAGTAGTCAACAAACCAAAGGTAATTAGGAGGAGGAGGAGGGAGTATCAGGTATATTTGCTACTTTGAGTTGTTATAAAAATATTAAAGGAAAACAAACAAATAATTCTATAGAAGGCCTAGAAGGGATTCATCTAGAAAACAGCCCTAATAGGCAGCTGGGAAGTTTTGCAAGATTATAATAAGAGAGAAAGAAAAAGGATTATAATTAAATCTACCATGATAGTAGTATTTTGCCTTGAAAATATTTCAAACATTAAATATCTTTAATTTCTCCTTTTCTGAATTCTCCTATACTATCGTATGCAGGCCAAAATGCTTACAATCACCCAATGCAGATTAAAGCCTATAAGGAAAAGAGATACCAGATAGACTAGACTAGAGCTGGAAGGGACCTTGGAGGTCTTCTAGTCTAGCCCCCCACTCAAGCAGGAGAACCTATACCATCTCAGACAAGTGACTGTCCAGTCTCTTCTTAAAAACCT
>JANHFS010006413.1:0-10250 GCA_032467975.1 Trimeresurus albolabris | reverse complement strand
GACTATACGTACTTTTGTTGGCAGGGTGATGTCTCTGCTTTTTAGTATGCTGTCTAGATTTGCCATAGCTTTCCTCCTCAGGAGCAAGTGTCTTTTAATTTCTTGGCTACAGTCCCCATCTGTGGTGATCTTGGAGTCCAGGAAGATAAAATCTGTCACTACCTCTATTTCTTCCCCATCTATTTGCTAGGAATTGAGAGGGCTGGATGCCATGAGCTTGGTTTTCTTAATGTTGAGTTTCAAGCCAACTTTTGCACTCCATTCATTTTCTTAGCATACATTTGTATTTTTTAAAGAACTACAAAGCACTTGGAACTTCTGACTACAGTGGCATCTGTAGTGAGCTACAATGATATCAAAATGACACATGCATTATAATGCTATTATGGAAATGTCATTAATTATTTGCCTTCATTATTATTTAAGGCATAATATTTATATATGTGTCATCAATTATCCTTATGTTACTCCCAGTCAATAAAAATTGTAGTTTGCTAGGTACTGAAAATCTTTGATCTTAACAATCGTAATAGAAAGCAAAGGAAATAAATTATTCATAGTGTGTGTGTTTTACATAACTGCTATTTACTGGTGAAATTATTTCTATATCAATTCTGAGTCACGATGATTTTTTCCCAACCATTTACTGGTGTATTCAGAGTATATTTGAAACTGAATTTGTCAAAAAAATGTTTTATATGTCTGCATTCTTTTTTAAAGATGCACACAACTTATACTCCTAAATATAATGTTTGTTTCACATTCTGTTAACCATTCTGGTTTCTAGTGTCTGAAGAGCCACTACATACCTGAGAAGTGAATTCTTACATGGTGAATGTCACTATCATTGGGCCACTAACTCTATCAGGAAATATAAGTAATATAAAGTTAATTCCATTCTGTTTAAATTCCGGAGTTGGATTTCCAGAAACTCTTGAACATCAAGGTAAATGTGAGGTACTAAATTTGTGGCTAGAAAGACAAACTTGTTAGTAGTACCATGGATGTCAAGAACATCTTATGTTTTGGCAACTGATAGTGTAAATTCTCAAACCAAGAAGGAAAGGGCCTGTCAAGTTCACAGTCTGCTTCAAGCTAATGTTGTATAACAGTGTTTTCCTCTTAGAGCAGCGAAATAATGTCCTAAAATTAATAGTAACACAATGCAATAAAAAATTTCAACAAATATCAGATATTCAGAAACACATTCCATTTCTATTACTTTATTATGAAATTGTTCAAAGACCACATTGCTCACTCTCTATTCAGTGACAAAACTATATCTGTGTAACTGTTCTCTATAACAAAGATTCAAAGCAGCAGCCTCCTTTAACTTTGTGCTTTGTTACTTGATCAGTTAGTAAATTGGAAGATATATATATATTGCACAAAGCACTTAGTCACATGAGCTAAAAATGATAGAATCCAGATATACACGTACATGAGTATAGTCAGAGAGAGCTAGTTCTATATCTTTTGGTAATCATTATTTATTCTTGACTGATAGCGGTTTTCCAGTTTCAGTCTCTAAAATTACCTGATACAAAAGAAAGAGAAATACCAGCAGCTGAATCTTTTATCTATTCTATGCAAAATATGCTTTACTATGATGTAATTACAAACCAGACAGGTTTTGTTTTTTTGCTAGAAGTATATTCCCTTCAAAATTAAAAGGAACTCATGTAATGTCAGAACTTTAACTCATGAAAAAGAACCTTAACTCATGAAAAAGAATTATCTCTCTCCAACCCTCCTCCCCATCAATAATGCTTTCTTTTCTTGACATTAAAATATTTTTCTTCCACATTCAAGTCTACTCTGAGTATGAGAGACATAGTTCCTGATTGAACTTCACTTTTGCCATGAAATCAACTGATGATCTTAGTCATTTTAGCATTATTCTCAGTTTCTTCTGAAAGATAGAAGTGATAAAAATACAGGCATTTTACAGTGATTACTGATATTATCAGTTTGTCATTGGGTATCATCTATTTATTCACCTGCCTGGATAACGTGAAATATAGTGAACTGGATTAAAATGTGTGAATCACAGGGCACCAGCAAATATAACTATAGTTTTGGTAATATTTGGTATTTTGATAATGCATTTTGTTTTTTTATCCTTCATTAGATACTTCTTTTCTTCTATGACTTTTCCTTTCTCCATTCCAAAACCTGCTACTTAGTTTGAATATTTTCTTCTTTCTTTCTGTCTCTGTCTTTCTCTTGAATATTTAATAATACTTCTAACAAGAATGCTAATTTTTATTAATTTTAAAAACATTCTAGAACATGTCTAAGGTGCCACAAATTCTGTTGCATTCTTGTTTTCATCTTAGCTCCCTGACTTTGGTTTGAATTGCAAAAAAAAATAATATTTCTCTCTCTTTGATATCTGATGATAGCTGGCATGATGAACTGACTTAAACAACATTATGTCTGAGCAGTATGGGCATTTTATCCATGGTACTGATGTTATCTGTGAACTTTCATTCATATACAGTATAGATGTTTATTCCTAATGGTTTCAAAAATAAACAATGACTTCCACATATAGTGGAAGTTCTTAAGTGTTCAAGAGTCCCTTTATACCTTGAATACATAATCCCTTATACCTCCAATAATTGGGCTCCTTTTCCCATTTTCTAATCCTGCAATTTGTTAGCTCATTGGTAGTATACACTATGAAAGCATATATGTTCATTACAAAGACAAAGCAATGTACAATTATACAGAAGATTGGACTGAGGAGAATCTCAGTTAGTGATGCACCCTCACTAATATTGGATAATGTGTAATGTCTCAAAGTGATAAAGAATTGCTATTATAGAAAAATCTTGTGTTCAACTTTCTTTGTTCTCTGGATGAAAAAAAGTAGCACATGACTAAAAAATGAAGATGACAGTAGAGAGGGGAACAGTTATTTACAAGAGTGAATTGCCATCACTGAATCTTTTAACAATTCTTGCATTGTTAAAAGCCCCAACTCCTTTCCCACCTTCTCTATATAAATAATGGATGAGAATGACAGAAGCCAAAGGCTTTTCCAGCTTTTCTTTATTTTGGCAGCTTACAAAAAGTTCCCGAGTTCACCAACCTTTTATCCCTTCGATTTAAAAGTGTATTTTTTAATAAGGCTCACTCAGCTGAAACATGTTTTTCTAGCTGAAGTGCAGAGCTATTAGCACTGAGTACTTTCTCAGTCAGGCATTAAGGACAGAATAGTTCCCCAGAGCTTGGCTGGAAGAAGGTGAAAGTCCTGTTTGTAACATATGTATACATTGTATTTGTTTTTCATTACTACCTTCCTTCCTTCCTTCCTTCTTTCCTCCCTTCCTCCCTTCCTCCCTCCCTCATCTAATGACACTAGCATTACCTTCTGCAGCATTTTTGCTTTGATTTAAAATAGTTCTCCATTCTTTATATGTTTGAGAACTAGAAGTGAGCCAAGAGTCTAAATACTGTACATATTTTAAAAACATTCTGCTTTGCTTTCGATACTATCTGAAAAAAAGAACATCTTACAGAAAAATATTTATCTGTAGTTACTTATTTATAGCACTTATCTTCTTTTCTGTTTGCTTTTGAATAGGCAGAAAGTGAGGGATTTCTCCAACTAATCTATATTTCTTTTTCATGGCAACCAACATTCTTTTCCCACACATTCTGAAATGGCCCCTTCTGGGCACTAAAGAGAATGTAAAAAAATGATGATTATGTTTTTAATACTATTGCTACTGTTATTTGTAGAGAAAGAGTTCCTCTATGAGGGAGATTGGCAATTCAGAAATGTGACAAATAAAAACAGGTAGTTCTCAACTTATGACCACAGTTGAGTCCAAAATTTATGTTGCTAAGTGAGACATTTGTTAAGTGAGTTTTGCGCCATTTTACAACCTTTCTTGCCACATTTGTTAGATGAATCATTTCAGCTGTTAAGTCAATAACGCATTGTTAAGTGAATTTTGTTTCCCATTGAGTTTGTTTGTCAGGAGGTTACAAAAGATCATCACATGATCCCCACACCACAAACATCATAAATATGAGTCAGTTGCCAAGCATCTGAATTTTGATCACATGAGCCTGGGGAAGTTGCAATGACCATGAGTATGAAAAATATTCATACATTCCTTTTTTCAATGCTGTTGTAACTTCGAACAGTCACTAAATGAACTGTTGAAAATTGAGTAAAAAAAGATAGATAGATGATAGATAGATAGATAGATAGATAGATAGATAGATAGATAGATAGATAATTAGAGAGATAGACAGACAGATATATAGAAAAAAAACAATAGCATCAGAGGCTAGAGGAAATGAAGAAGCTGTACCACTGTCATTGATTAATGGCACTAGCAAGAAATTATTGAAAAATGTTCTTGTTTCTGTAGAAATTCAGTCAAATAATCTCGTCCTCTCATCCTCAGATGAAAGCAGAATGATCCTGATAATCCTAATCTTACATTAAGAGGAAACCACAAAAAATCAAATAGTTTTATACATTGCTGTGTTATTACCAGAGGATTGTGTATTTAGGATATGTGGTTCCCCAGGCTAGGAAATTTGGCTTCCTCTCTTTTTCCCTTAAGAGGAAACCTTCAAAATTGGCTCAAAATTTCAGTTCTAAAAAAACTTTTCACAGCTTTAAAATACATAGAATGTTTCTTGGAAATATTGTGTCCTTGAAATTCATGGAGGGTACTCTAAAGAAGAACTTCCAAAATTATAAGTATCCATGTAGACAGCATTCTATGGTTTTATTCAGACTTTGTAAATCCAAAATCATCAATAAGACAACACTTTTCTTAGAATGCCATCAATGTCGCAAAATGACAACTTCTTCATTCTGAGAAATCTGAGAAAACCTAGCATGATATCACAGCTAAAAGTATCTACAGTTGTTATAATCTTAAGGTGCTAGATGAGTTGAGCAAAATTAATTAAAACTGGAATTACTTCTGTTTGGTGCAAACAAATGCATCAACATCTTTTGATACACACAGTCCTGCTTAATATCCACTATATACATATACACACACACACACACACACACACAAACCAGTTACTCTGGTTTATCTCTAGAAATTTCCTCTGGGATTTTGGCAGCAGGGACCTATATCTGTCATAAAGAATGGTCAGAGTATAAAATAATAACCTACTGTGATCTACTTTTCAGGATATTTGAATAAACCTTTGTACTAGATTTATATTATTAGGAACTGTGGGCAGCTATAATTTCAAGTTCTGACTTGACGATTTTTCCTGCAGATGCTTGAATTTGGATTCCTGAACAGAACTGTGGGTTGAACTAAAAATCTTATCCTTTCAGCCCTATGATTTTATGAATACAATCTGAGTGAAGAAATGAAGTATGCTAAATACAGTATACCTTCGGGCTCGCTTATATCTCTAGTGATCACAGTGCAACCAGTCTTTTCTTAATTAACTTTATGTTCTTGTTTTGTTTGTAAATTCAGATAATTAACCCAAGGCCAAATGAAGCTGGAAAGGAAAATAGAAAAAGACTTTAGGGACTCAGATACTTCTGATTTCAAATAAATAAATGAATAAATACAGGCACACAGATACAAACAAGGACCTGAAAAAAATCAGAATGATTTGATTTATAAGTGAAGATGGATGAAAGTATATAGAAATGAGTGCAAAACAAAGAGAAAACATTTTCAGGTACAGAAAATTAAGAAATCCTTCTGAAACATTTTGCAAGCCATGATATATTGGCAGGGGCGTCAAACTGGTGGCCCATGGGGCAGATGTGTCATGTGCAAGCCATCCCCACCGCAGCTCTGCAAAGGCAAAAAATGTCATGATACATCCCGATGTGTCACATGACACAATCAAGTTTGACACCTGTGATATCACCTGTGTATCAGTTTCATCCAGAGGAAACAATAAATTGCTTTTCTCCAGACCTTAGATTTCAACATAGATAAATTAATCTGGAATATATATATACATAAATGTGTGTGTGTGTGTGTGTGTGTGTGTGTGTGTGGAAAGACTATCTTGAATACCTTTGAAAAGAGTAAAATTAATTATTTGAACAAACAAAACCTTCATGGGAATGCTAATTGTTTATTTTTAATGCAAGTACATTTAAAAAAATCATTGTTTGGGTGATTTGGAGCTAGTCATTCTTTCTCTCAGCTCAGTCTTCCTCACAGGATTGTTGCTGTGGGAAAAATAGAAGATCTACTAGAGCCATGATGGCACAGCGGTTAGAATGCAGTATTGCAGGCTAATTCTGTCCACAGCCAGAAGTTCAATCCTGACCGGCTCAAGGTTAACTCAGCCTTCCATCCTTCTGAGGTTGATAAAACGAGGACCCAGATTTTGGGGGACAATATATTGACATTGTAAACCACTCAGAGAGTGCTCTAAAGGGCTGTGGAGCAGTATATAAGTCTAAGTGCTCTTGCTGTTGCTCTTGCTAGATATGTTTGCTTCCTTGAATTATATATGCAATAATAAAACGGGATTTAAAAAAATCAATCAAACAAACAAATAATAGATGGAAGAAGAAATAATAATTTGAACCAGATTGTATATCTGTGACTAAGGAGAGTCAATTAGGACTAAAATATTAAAGACAGAGGAGAACAAAATAGGGGAGAAAAGAATCATGCTTTTTAGTTTCAATCTAGTAATTAATGCATATTCACTTTACCATCGTGACAACCACTAGAAGAGCAGCCAAAACATGAGAAGGAGGAAAAGATTCACTACAAGTTCTTACAGATAAGGATATTACACCAGATTTATTGCAGAAAATATTTGAGAAATTTGGAAAGAAGATGACTGCAACAGTTGTGAATAGTTTGGTTGCTTTTAAAAAGGAATGGAAAAAAATGTAAGAATAAAGCAGGCTATGAAAGAAGTTAGAAATACTGAAAATGATCTAGAATAATTATCTGGAGATGTAAAACAATGATAAATTGGAAAGTAAAAGAGATGGTATAAATAAAGAGATGGAGAAAGATTTGGATAAGTTGGCACTATTGGAATTAAAAAAACAAACACCTTTTGTTTAAGATTTGGAGCAATTCAAAAAGACCATGGGGAAAATATCTGAAATATTTGAGAAAGATTAAGCCTCTGCCTAGCCTTTTGGATTAAGAAGAGGATGACATTGAGACAAAGATTTATATTTTTATAGAATTGACACATGATTAAAAAATGTTTCAAGGCATGTCCTTGTACACTTTGAAAGGAAGAAGACTAGAGATCAAGTCTTTTAGCAGAATTTTAATAATACCGTATGTTGAGGATTGATAATAAAGATATAACTGTACTTAAGGAAATCCCAAGAAACCCAGAAAAGAGGGTTTCAAACTTAAATAGAAGATCCCATATAGATGGGATAAATTGAAAGGGGTGGTATTTACTTTTGAACAGTTCTATTCAAAAAACAAGAAATTTGGGGAAGTTTTAAAGAAGAATGGGAAGAAATGCAAAGGGAAGTGGCAATGAAAGTGGGACTAAACAAATGCCACAACCTACACAACAAGACATTGTTATTATAATAAATTATAATAAAATTGTTAATAACATTGGTATTTTTTGAGAATAATTTTAATAAAGAATGATTTGTAATAACAATAGCACTTAGGTTTATATACCACTCCATCATACTTTACAACATTCTATGAGTAGTTTACAATGTGAGCATATTGCCCCACAAAATCTGGGAGGAAAACTGAGACAACCTTGAACCTGGTCAGGATCAAACTCCAGGTTGTAGAAAGAGTTTGCCTGCAATACTGCAATCTAACAATTGTGCCACCAAAGTTCTTGCATGTAAAGCTTTGAAAAGAAGATATTTTACACTACATAAAGAATAATTTAAAAAGAAAAGGCAAGAGAAAATACAAATGATTTGGATGAAATTTTTAAAAAGGAAGAATTTAAAAAAAATCCCCAGACAGGGCAGCTATTACCCACCAAATTAGGCTTCTTATAGAGGTAATTATCATTGTTACTAGTAGATGAAATACAGTGAAGATGAATTCTGTAAAACAAAAAACATTTTGAATTTCTAAAAAAATCAGGGAAACAGTTGACATATAAATAAAGTAAAAAAAAAGAAAAAGAAAATAAGGTGATACTAAAGTTACAAGAAGGAAATATGATAATAACAATTCATGCAAATATGTGAAAGGTGTTTCATCAATATTACTTATACAAAGGTTAAGAAATAGTGGATGAATATTTACATAATCAGAATTTATCAAAGATTACATAGAATTAGAGACATATTTTGAATAGCGTTATAACAATAAGGAAAATGTGTGAAGCTATTTAAAAGATTAAAACAGGAAAGGCACCTCATCCAGATGAGCTGCCAGCCACTTACTTATTTGCTAATTAAAATAGCATTCAAAACAGCATCTCTTCCTTCTCTTTATTTCTTTAGATTGATAGAGTTGATTTTCACTATGAATGCATAGGAAAAGAAATCTTTCTTTTTTTCAATTGCAAACCAGAAAAAAACAAATCTTTGCCTCCTCTACATAACAAAGCTTTTTTAAAAACAACAACAACAACCCGGTTTGATCCCAATGCTATTCCCCTCAACACACACTTATTTAAAGTTCCATGGCTTAATGAAGGGAACAGAACCATTTTCATATGAAGTATTACATCTTCTGCCTTGCCATACTGCAATTCCAATTTTAAAAATGTTCAGTCCATTGTAAAACACAGAAAATGTTTTAAAACAAATACTAAGCATTTCCTATATTTTGATCCTAAAGTTATTGGAATTATGCAGTGGTGGGATTCAAATATGTGAACAACCAGTTCTCTGTGTGGATACCGCTTCCGGAAGTCCATTCTGGGCCTGGGCAACAAAAAAATAGCTACTGGTTCTGCCAAAGTGGTGCAAACTGGCTGAATCCCACCACTGGAACTGTGTCATTTCGGATCCTCTGGTTATCTGGAACCTATCTCCCAATCATCCCCGACAATACTTACTGCTGGACCTTTCAAAAAGAGTTCATAAGTTTGCCTGATTTAAAAATGATCCCACTTTTCAATGAAGGATAAATTAATTTTGCTTTAATCTTGAGTATGAGGTATTGCCCGTTGGGGAATTATTTGTAATGAAATAATGCAATTAAGTGACACACCATTAAACTATTCAGCACAGACAAGAAAGAAGACCCTTTTCTGTAACACAGAACAAATTTTCTGTTTATTTTATTAAATGTCCCCGTGGATTATGTTGTAAAAATGTTTAGACCCTCAAAAACAAAACCAACAAAATAAAACAAAACTAGAGTGTAAATCAAATACATTAGCACTTGGCATTTATACTGCACCAATCATCTCCAAGTGCTTTACTAACATTAATTACTTATTTCTCTTTGAGTTAGGGCAGGTTTATTTCCATGGCTTTACTATTGAGATCCATAATGAGAGAGCACGCAATGAAAATGGAAAGCCACTTTATGAAATATAGCATGAGAGAATTCTGAGTATAAAATATGCAAATATTGAGGCAATGAATGAAGCGTAAACCTGGGTAGTGAATGAATGATAGATTTAGCTGCATGTTTATCATGCAGAAATGAAAGGCTGTAAGATGAACTGGAATGCTTTAGCAAAGTTCATATTAATTGGGGGAGGAGATATGTCCAATCACTCAACTTCAGCACAACCTCTTCACAGGATTGTTGTTGTGGAGAAAATAAGAAAAGGAAGGAATTTTATGCTTGTTTGCCATCTTGAAGTACTTCTAAAGTAATAAAAATGAGATAAAAATTCATTAAATAAATAAGAGTATGTTTTATGCATCTACACAGCAAAGTGTTCAAAAGGGAATGTATATTGCAAATGCTAGACTTGCCAGAATAATTGGCTTATATACTGTACAGTTTAGAGGGGGCTCCTCACTAGGAAAAATAGTTTGCAACTAATACTTGTTGTGATTTTGTGTCAATTTCTACGGTAGAGTTCATAACTGGAGTCTTGTTGTTGTGCACCAATTAGAGTATACCACTTCCAAACTAATGTTTATTTACTAGGTTTCATCTAGAGTTAGATAAAATTTTAAATGTCCCTGTGCATACACACACACAAAATATATGTGAGTGTGTTTGTGTGTGTGTATATAATATATAATGTGTGTGTGTGTGTGTGTGTGTGTGTGTGTATATATATATATATATATGTTTTCTGAGGTTTTCGCGGGTGTTTGTATGTAGGTCTTTGGTCATTCGGGTTTTCTC
>JANHFS010006409.1:4601-15960 GCA_032467975.1 Trimeresurus albolabris | reverse complement strand
GCCCCCCCCACCCCCTAACACCGGTTTCTCCCTATAGAAACCACCTTGGGGACGGTGAGAAAAAAATCACAATTCTCCTTATTGCACCAGCCTCTTTGGGGCTGGGGGGGGACATTTTATTGTGCTCCATATCCTGGAGGCATTGCCAAAGCATTTATCTGAGATTCAACAACCCAGGATGGATGGAAGAAAAGCAAAAAAGCTGGTTTTATTTTTATTTTCTGCCTGTCTCTCCACCAGTTTTTCAATAGCTGTTTTTTGGGGGATAGCATAACTTATCCATTTCATAATCATATCAATAATATAATAATACTCCGCTCCCTCCAGCAGCTTCCACCCTCAACAGCTAGTTTGAATCTAGCCTGATTGAGGAGGGGTGGCTACAGGCCAGAATTAGTTGGGGATAACCAGGTTTTTTGAGGAGGGGGGGTTCAGGTTGTTGACAGTTACAATCGGATGATCCACGTCTGTTACTAATTCCTTAATTTAGTTATAGGCTGTTGGTCGGGAAGCTTCTGATACCGGTAGAAAAAAAGGGGGGGATGTTAGAAATTAAACCTGGTTAGTGGGCCTAGACTAGCCATGGTTAAACCAGGGCTTGAAAGGATACCGAAACACACTCAGCCCCTTTCCTCCCCTCGTCTTGCTGCTGTTTTTTTGTTTATGTAACACTTTTGCTGTAGATTTCTTTTTCCTATTTCGTTCTTGGCCTAATCAGATTCGACCGTGGTGTGTTTGGATATGGTGGTGGTGGTGGTGGGGGGGAAAACTGCTGAATTATTATGTTGGTTTGTAGAATTGTTGTGTTAATTGTGCTGTTTATCAGGTGGTGGGGAGGGAAAGACAGATCGGTTGCAATTGACAGAGAGTCAGTGGGCCCAAATGCACTACTCGGAGATGTTTATTGAATGTGTTAACCTCTCCCTGGAGAATTTAATCGTGAAGGAATTAGGTATGTAAAAGGGGAGGGGGGGTGTTTACAAATAGCATTTAGTTGGATAAAACAAACTTATTTAGATTGGGGTTTGCTGGGGTCAAATTGTTATTTTTATGGCCGTGCGTGATGTTTTTTTGTTTTTTAGCTTTTCGGTGTTTGGTTTGAAACAAAACAAAAAAACCCGGTTGCTTTGATGAACGTGCCTCGGTCTTCCTTTTTTTAAAAAAAATATTTTTTAATAAATAGGAAGTGGCTAGTGATTGCTCTGGAATCAAAGCTATTTTTATCCTGGAATTGCATATGCATGTCCTCCCTCCAATAACAAATTGCATTGGATGGTTAATTTCTGCTGGTTTGGGGAGAAGGAGGCTTAGGACTCCAGCTGTTCGGTGACAAAAATTCTCATTATATCTAAATTTTTTTGAAAAGGCGGCTAGATTCTGGGGGGGGGGGAACGAGGCCCCACTGTGCCCCTCGTCTTTCTCTCATCTACCGATCCCCCCCTTTACTTTGTGGCTTGTGATGTTAAAAGATCACAGTGAGCTTTTTTTTTCTTTTTGGAGACAAAGAATAGGCACCGTTAAACGTGAGATTTCGTGTGGCATTATCGGTGGTGTGGTCGCTACTTAATTCAACGGTGGATAGGAGGAAGGGGGGGAAAAAACAAAAACAAAAAAGGGAAAAATAGACTGGCATTCTCCGCTCTTATTAGCTGCTGGCCTTTTCTGTTCAACAAAAGAACCATAGAGATTCTTTGGGAAAAAGCTCTCCCACCAGGCCTCTGATTATAATCCTTGGTGTTTTAAGTGATCTGGAGCCCCTTTCTCCTGGGCTCTGCAAGTTTTTTTGTGTCTGTGGGATGACAAAATTAGATCTCTTTTGTTGTCTGTGCCTTGCCTGGTTCACTTTTTCTGTCTGTCTAGCAGTTTTAAGGTTTGCGCAGGCCCTTGGCTCCTGCAAATCTAACCAGGTTTTGATCCCCAGTGAGGCTCCTTTCCTAAATCTACTTGATTTCTGGATAATAATCGGCCCTTCCTCTTGTTCTCCTGGGTGCTCCCAGGGAGAAAAGCTACCTGTTTTCTACCTCCCTTTTTTTTGTTGTTGGTTTCGTTCTGCCCCTTCCTGCTTGCTTTTTTTTTTTTTTAAAGTACAGCCCTTTCGCCCTGTAATCTTGACTTTGGGCTGGCAAGCCAGTATTTTGACTTTGCAGCGACAACGGGGTGTGGATAGGAAATACAGACGTGGCTTGTCAGGCCGTGCCTTCGGAGCTGTGTCTGTCCGTCTCTGCTAGTTTGGGGTGGTTTTATTTTTATTTTTTTGTGTGCCTCCCCCTCCACTGCCTTCCTATTTTTGCTGGGCCCAGCGTCCTCTTCCTCCTCCTCCTCCTCCTCCTCCTCCTGCATCACGGGGGTTTAAAACTTCTTCCCATGTTTAAAGGAAAACCTCAGCTGGGTAATTGCATGATCTGAAGCCGTGAGTCACCGGGGCTGCTGCTTTTTTCGGAGGCTTCTCTCTCTCTCTCTCTCTCTCTCTCTCTCTCTCTCTCTCTCTCACAGGAGAGTTGTGCAAAACCTCCGAAAGAAAGAAAGAAGAAGAAGCCGGGGCGTTTTTGTGCGCTGTTTGTGCGTGCTCCACACTTCTTCTGCAACCGGTGGGAGTACCTGCTCCCCCTCTTTGTTGGGGTCTTGCATTGGGCCGAGCTCCTTCCCCATCGGGTGCATTTCTTAATACGGAGATTGGGAGTCAATGTGTGCAAGAAAAAAATGAGTTTTTTTAAAAAGAAAATAAGTTTTCCAAGTTTCTGTTTTCCCTTTTTTTCCGAGAGTTTTGGGGAGTTTGGAAGCAGGGGCCCTGTAAGTTTGTAAGTGGAGGAATGTCCCTTTTTTCCTTCCCCGTGGCCCGCCGTGGGTTCTCCCCCCCCTCCCCTCCCCACTCCGGAAGTGCCCAGGGAGCTGGCTTGTTTTGGAAAAGTCTTTGCAGGCAAAAAAAAAAAATTAAAAAAAATGGCCCTGGGCTCAGCTTAGAAAACAGCTGATTGGCTGTTGTGTTACTACCCGGAAATTGAGCCCTGGGCGGAACAGCCCAAACAGCTGATGGAGTGTGTAACAAGAGGGTGTTTATACACCAGAGCTGGGGGCTGGGAAGGCGTGGGGGGGGGGTGTGGGAGAGGCTGGCCTGAAGGTTGCCGCCAGCCAGCCAGTGAGAACAATCTGTACCAGGGTCAAGGCCTTAGCTGGGGCCTGGAAGTGAGGCCTGCAAAGCAGATGGAGGCATTTGTTCAACCTGGGCTTTTTGCAAATAGCTTGGGAGGTGTTCAATCAGAAGAGAGCTGGAAGGGACCTTGGAGGTCTTCTAGTCCAACCCCCTGCTCAGTCAGGCGGTGCCGCTTCAAACAAAGTCTCTTCCTAACAGCCTCCAGTGATGGAGCAGCCACAACTTCTGGAGGCAAGGAGTTCCACTGGTGAATGGTCCTCGCTGTCGGGAAATTTGTCCTTAGTTCTAGGTTGCTTCTCTCCTTGGTTAGTTTCCATTCGTTGTTGCTTGTCTTGCCTTCTGGTGCTTTGGAGAGTAAGGCGACCCCCCCCCTCTTCTTTGGGGCAGCCCCTGAGATATGGGAAGGCTGCTATCCCGTCTCCCCTGTTTCTTCTTTTCTTTAGACTAGCCCAGGGGTAGGCAACCTTGGCTCTTTTATGACTCGTGGACTTCAACTCCCAGAATTCCTGAGCCACGCCTGGACTAGCCAAACCCTCTTCTTTGTGGCAACCCCTAAGATACTGGAACACTGCTATCATGTCCCCCCTCCTCCTTTTCTTCATTAAACTAGACATACCCAATTCCAGCAGCCGTTCTTTACATGTTTTAGCCTCCAGTCCCCTAATCATCTTTGTCGCTCTTCTATTCACTCTTTTTTTTTTTGCATGAGGGTGACCAGACCTGGACACCGTGTTCCAAGTGTGGTATGACCAGGGAGGTATAAAGCTGTACTAGCACTTCCTGTGATTTTGATGTTATCCGTCTCCCGATGCATCCCAGAACTGCATTTTTGGAGGTACTTCTCTTATCAGTTTAGTTCTACAATAACAACCCCCCAACAGGAAAAAAGGGGGGGCAGAGACAGAGCAAGGCTTTCTGGGAAGACCTGGAGAACAATAGAGGGAAGATAAAATGGTGGGGAGGGGAGAAAGCCTGGGGCTGCCAAGCGTTTGAGGCAGAGTTTACCTGAATTATGGGGCTTAAGGCTGCTAAATCCATTGCCAGTGACTCATTGGAGGGCACAAAGTGAGGCTTGGCGCACTGGGTGGCTGGCTGGATTGGTGGAGGGGATGAACTCACCAGTCTGCCTCGTCCTGGCTCCATCCTGCCACCCCTCTGCCCAGAAGGCATCAGATGACCCTGGCAGTGGGGGCAAGAGGGGACAAATCTCGGCTGCTGGCTGGAAGGGTCCCCAGGATACCAAAAGAAGGAAGAAGAGAGTTGCACTCACAGCAAACAGCAGCATGAAGCAAGCATCATTTTTTTGTGCACAGCGCAAACGTGGACTGTGTCCCCTGGGCCACAGTTGGCCACACAATTGTGTTGTGGCACTGCCAGAGACTTGGAGTGGTTCTCGGAGACATTGCAGGGATTCCTTTCCTTTCCTTCTCTTCTTTTCCTTCCTTCCTTCTTTCTTTCTTTTCCTTTCCTTTTTTTCCCTTTCTTTCCTTTATTCTTACAAATAACTGAAGGCAGAGAACATATCCAGCACACCTTCCTCCTTGTATTTTCCCCACAACAACAACCCTGTGAGGTGGGATTGGCTGAGAGAGAGTGACCAGCCCAAGGTCACCCAGCTTGTTCAGTAGGTTACACAATCTTACTCCCAATTCATCTCTCATTCAGAATAACAGAGTCAGAAGGGACCTCGGAGGTTTTTTTAGTCCAACTCCCTGTTCAGGCAGGAGACCTTTCCAGACAAGTGCCTCTCCAGTCTCTTCTTAAAAACCTCCAGTGATGGAGCACCCGCGATTTCTGGAAGCAGGTTGTTCCACTGATTAATTGTTCTAACTGTCAGGAAATTTCTCCTTAACTCCAGGTTGCTTCTCTCCTTGATCAGTTTCCATTTGTTGCTTCTAGTTTTGCCTTCAGGTGCTTTGGTGAATTGGTGGACCCCCTCGCCTCTGTGGCAGCCCTTCAGATATTAGAAGACTGCTAACTGTTACCCCTACTCCTTCTTTTCTTTAGACTAGCCAAACCCAGTTCCTGCAACCGTTCTTCGTATGTTTTACCCTCCAGCCTCCTAATCATCTTTATTGCTTTTCTCTGCACTCTTTCCAGAGTCTCAACATCTTTTTTACATCGTGGTGACCAAAACTGGATGCAATATTCCAAGTGTGGCCTTACCAAGGCATTATAAAGTAATACTAAATATTCATGTGATCTTGATTCTGTCCCTCTGTTAATGCAGCCTAGCACTATGTTTTTGGCAGCTGCCGCAATGGCTGGCTCACATTTAAGTGATTGTCCACTAGGACTCTGAAATCCCTCTCACAGTTACTACTATTGAGCAGGGTACCACCTTTACTATACATGTACACTTGATTTTTCTTGTTTTTTTCACCATTGAATTTCATTTTGTTAGACAGGGCCCAGTGCTTCAAGTCTGCCAAGATCCAGATGGATCTTGAGCCTATCTTATGGGGTATTGGCTATTTCTACCAGGTTAGTGTCATCTGGAAATTTAATATTCCCCTTGTATTCCCTCATCTAAATCATTTATGAAGATATTCAAGAGTACTGAGCCTAAAACAGAACCTTGTGGTACCCCACTGCTAACTGCCCTCCATGTAGATGCAGTTCCATTGAGGATTATATGTTGAATGCGGTTGGTTAGCCAGCTACGAATCCATCTGGGGGTGATGCTGTCTATACCACATTTTTCTATCTTATCAAGTAGTAGGTTGTGGTCTCCATTCCTCCATGCCTCTGGGATTGCCATGCTGCTGCTACCAACATATGGATTCTTATTTTCATAAGCACCCACAGCAATCTAAAACCGTAGAATCCTAGGCTGGAAGGGATCTTGAGGGTCATCTAGTCCAAGCCCAAGGCAGGGGTCCTTATACCAGCCTGGAAAAATGGATGTCCAGTCTTTTCTTGAGAACCTCCTTCAATTTTTCTTGAAATCCAATGACCCCAGTTCATACTTTTGCAACAGCACTTTGACTCACAACTCAAGCTTCTTACTCAGAGTACAGGGAGAGCTTGAAGCCCTAATATGGGGTGGCAGCTCCGATGTTCTGGGTATTGTGAAACCTGGTAGGCTCATGCTTGGAATAGAGTCCTGGATGAGTCTAATCCGTGCAAAAGAAGCAGACTCAGCAAAAGAGGAGGTGCGAGTGTGGCATTACACATAAAGGACGACTCCTGTATGGAAATTTATGACATCAGGGGTGAAATCCCAGCCCTGCCCTGTCTGGATGGAAATCAGGGGGGGGGGAAACAATAATTGACACTGTTGTAAGTGTGAACAACAGTCCATTGCATCCATCAGAAAATACAGGTAGTCCTCAACTCACAACAAATCTCAGACCAGAATTTCCATTGCTAAGCCAGACAGTTGTTAATTGAATTGTACCCAAATTTGCAATCTTTTTTTGCCATAGTTGTTAAGCGAATCACTGCAGTTGTTAAGTGACTCACATGGTTGCTAACTGAATCCAGCTTCCTTCATTGATTTGCTTGCTGGGAAGGTCAAAAATGGCAATCACACATAACCCTGGGACACGGCCACAATTGCCACAGATACATGCCGGTTGCCAAGCTTCCCGATTTTGATAACATGACCCTGGGGAAGCCGTAATGGTCATAAGTGTGATGACTGGTTGTGAGCTACTTTTTTTCAGTGGTGTTGTGGCTTTGAATGGTTGCTAAACAAATGGCTGTAAATCGAGGCTTATCTGTATACATGAAAGCATAATTAGATGGCCGAGATGTCCAGGAAACACCCAGTGTGATAATGGAGGGTTTGGACCACATCATTTGGAAATCCGACCCTGTGGCAGGAAACAGATCCAACAACTTTTCCACATATACAAAACAGCTGCAAAAAAGATGTTGAGACTCTTGAAAAAGTGCAGAGAAGAGCAACAGAGATGATTAGCAGGCTGGAGGCTAAAACATATGAAGAACGGTGACAGGAACTGAATCATGTCTAGTCTGGTGAAAAGAAGGACTAGGATTAGGGGAAAACACGATAGCAGTCTTCAATATTTGGGGGGCTGCCCCAAAGAAGAGGGAGTCAAGCTATTTTCCAAAGCGCCTGAAGGCAGGACAAAAAGCAAAGGATGGAAAATAATCAAGGAGAGAAGCAACCTGGAATTAAGGAGAAATGTCCTAACAGTGAGGACAATTAACCAGTGGAACAACCTGCCTCCAGAAGCGGTGAATGCTCCATCAGTGGAGGTTTTTAAGAAGAGACTGAACTAGAAGGCCTCCAAGGTCTCTTCCCACTCTGGTTTTCTGTGTTCTGCTTTGCAGAGATGTTCATTGTGCAAAAGGCAGGGGAGGAAATTAGGGGAGCAGTAAGGCTGTGAGGATATGGCGGAGGAAATGGATGTTGTAGGACGTGGGAGAGAGAGATCCGAGAATTCTCCACGGTTCAGACATGGAGAATCGAAAGCAATGCAATTAGTGGGTTAGATTTCAAGAGGGATTGTCTCAATCAGCGAAGTGACTGACACCTTTGGCATGTCAAAAATTTAGAAAATGTCTAGCTTGATTCTGCTGGCATGTCACACACATAGCACAGTTGAGCCCAAGGTTTCTGTTGCTGAACAAGAGACAGTTGTTAAGTGAATTTTGCCCCATTTTACAATCCTTGCCTCAGTTGTTAAGTGAATCACTGCAGTTGTTAAGTTAGTAACATGGTTGTTAAGTGAATCCGACTTCCCCATTGACTTTGCTTGTCGGAAAGTCACAATAAGTGATCACATGACCCTGAGAGACACTGCAACCGTCATAAATATGGGTCAGTTGCCAAGCATCCAAATTTTGATCATGTGACCATGGGAATGCTGCAACGGTCGTAAGTGTGGTAAACGGTCACAAGTCACTTTTTAAACAGTCACTAAACAAACTCTTGAAGTAAATGGAACCATTTCTTTATATCTTCATTTATGTTTTTAAAAAGTACAGTCTGATCATGTATGGTGCTGTGTATTATATAAAGAAACGTGAAATAATTACAAAAATGAAATATGAGTAAAACAAACTCATTTTTGGAAGCTCTGGAGGCCACGTGAGAGAAGGGTCCCCTCGCATGACTTCTGGAGGTGCCTCCATTCTCATGTGGTCTCTGCAGCCCCCCAAAATTGCACAAGCATGGGGTATGCTTTTGAGAATAGTTGTTATCAGATGTTGGTGACTGCTGCTGTATCCCCCAAAATGTTATGGCATATCACCTTTGAAATGCGTGTCACGGGTTCTCCATCACTGAGCTAAGAGAAACAATAGCAAGAACTGCATGAGTGTAAATCCTGAAGGAAAAACCAGTTCGGAGGTTAGGGAATTCCCCAAAATGAAATATTTCAAGCCCAAACAAAAATAATCCCAGAGAGAAAGGAAAATCACAGAGAGGGGATGGGTAGCTGGTGTGGTTGCATAAGTTTAAAAGACTGAAAGAAGGGCATAAAACCAAAGCAGAGAAATCAGCAAACAGCCCCAAGCGGTAAGGATGGGGGTCAGGAAGGCAAAAGCTCAGCTTGCAATAAATGCCAGAAATAATTTTTTAAAAAAAGATTTCAGGGGTGTATAGAAAGAGGAAAGACAAGCAAACACTGGGCCCTATGCAACAAAACACATTTCAATGGTGATCAAACTGAAGTCCTGCGTTTACGTAGGAAAAACCAAAGGCAGATATAGAATAGGTGGTACCAGGCTCAACAGCAGCAACTGTGAGAGGGACCTTGGAGTCCCAGTCGACAGTCACTTAAATAGGAGCCAGCTGTGTGCGTGTGGCAGCAATCAAAAAGGCCAACGCAATCCTAGGCTGCCTCAACGGAGGGACAGAATCAAGACCACGTGAAGTGTTAATACCTATTCTGTTCTATTCTATTCTATTCTATTCTATTCTATTCTATTCTATTCTATTCTATTCTATTCTATTCTATTCTATTCTATTCATCACTTTATAATTCCTTGAAGGCCACACTTGGAATATTGTATCCAGTTTTGGTTGCCACAATGTAAAAAAGATGTTGAGATTCTAGAAAGAAGAGCAGCGTGACTGTTTTTGACATTTTTGGCAATTGGCATGTATTTATGACCGTTGCGGTGTCCTGGTCTCAGGTGACCACCCCTGGCAACTTCCTCAGTCAAGCTTCTAAGAAGCAAAGTCAGTGTGAGATGCCCGATTCACTTACAAACACACAATTTGCTTAACAACTGTTGTAAAATTAGGCACAACTCATTTAGCAACTGCCTTGCTTAGCAGCAGCAGAAATCGGGGGCTCAGCTGTGATCATAACTCAAGGACTATCTGGAGAGCACCGGGGTTGGAGAAAGGAAGTGTCATTTTCAAGAATGCCATGATGTGTGTGTGTGTGTGTGTGTGTGTGTGTGTGTGTGTGCCATTCATACGCAGAATTAATTGAGCTTAATTCAGTTCTGCATTCCAAACATCTCCAGGGAGCAAACAATGGCTTGGCTTTTAAATCAAAGGAGGGCACTTGTGTCTTGCCTCAGGGCAGCCTACACATCAAGGAACAAAAGACACACAACAACAATAACAACAACAGCAACAACAAGAAGGAATAATATCTTTAAGACATTCAGGACAAATATCAGCAAAAATAAGACTCACGTTCAGGTGAGAGCGAGATTCAAAGCATTAGGAAATTTGCTTTGGCACACAGTCAAACTTACAACAGCCATAATTGGGACCAGAACTTCCATTCTTAAGCAAAGCGGTCGTTAACAAAGTCATGTCCAATTTTATGATCTTTTCTGCCACAGTTGTTAAGCGAATTGCTGCATTTGTTATGTGAATTGTGCAGTCGTTAAGTGAATCCAGCTTCCCCCCCCATTGACTTTGCTTGTCAAAAGCTGGCTGGGAAGGTTGCAGGTGGTGATCACGTGACTCCCCCACCCCCAGGATGCTGCACCCATCATAAATACATGCCCAAGTGCCCGGACTTTGATCACATGACTGTAAGGATGCTGCAATGGTCATAAGTGCGAGAACCAATCGTAAGTCACTTTCTTCAGTGTCGTTACCATCTGAATGGTCACTAAATCAATGGTTGTAAGTCAAGGGCTCCCTGTAGTTTGGACTCATATGTAGCAGGCTTGAAAATTGGAGTTGGAGAACCACAAGGGATGAGGGCCACCAC
Organism: Trimeresurus albolabris; assembly: GCA_032467975.1. Taxonomy (NCBI): domain Eukaryota; kingdom Metazoa; phylum Chordata; class Lepidosauria; order Squamata; family Viperidae; genus Trimeresurus; species Trimeresurus albolabris. The sequence goes on along the minus strand of JANHFS010006409.1, from coordinate 5,655 downwards.
CCTCTCTCAGGCTTATTAGCTTCCAGGGTGCATCTGACCAACCACGAGGGACCCCTGGACTAGACAGACCCCATAACTTCGTCCAACCTCCGCCCATAAGTCACATCCTCTGCAGAAATCATGACTTTCCCATGACACGTCGAACCTGCAATGAGTTGACCTCATTTTCTCCTTAGCATTTAGGGCCAACCCAACCTATACAGAAAGTTGAGGTTAAGTGCACCAAGAAAACTGGTTTCACTGAATGGCGGCGATGGGTAAACATGTTGTGAGAACCCAGCCGACCCAACCCACATTGGGTTTAAAGGAAAGCAGCGCAATGGCCTAAATAGGGCTCGCCCACACAACTCCTGCCACACAGGTGGCGAGCCAGGCGCGGCATTCCTATTCAAATTGTAATCTTGCCCATGCAAATTAATTGCCATATACAGACCTTCTGCAAATCTCTCAGCCCACCTCGTTTTTGGGCCCCACACTTGGAAGGAGGGCACTTCCAACCATGTGGGGAGAGCGGTGGGGATGCACACGGATCTCTCTCTCGTGGGGCAGGTTTTAACCAAGCGTGAACTGAATGGTAGGTCCGAGGTTGCATTCCACCAATCAGCATCGTCAAGAATATAGGTTGCGTCTCGTTTCACACATGAGTAAGGGAAAACAGAAGTGGACAAAGCAGAGACAGTGTGTGTTTGTTTGTGTGTGTGTGTGTGTGTGTGTCTGTGTGCATCTTGATTTCATTCTGTTGGTACAGGTAGTCCTCGATTTACAACAGTTCGTTTAGTGACCATTCAAAATTACAACAATACCGAAAAAAGTGACTTAGGACCGCTTTTCATACTTAACGACCATCGCAGCATCCCCGAAGTCACATGATCCAAATTCAAACCCCTGGCGACTGACCCCTATTTACAACCGCTGCATGTCCCGGGATCAGATGATTCCCCTTTTGCAACCTTCTGGGAACATAAAGTCAATGGGGGGAAACTGGATTCGCTTAATAACCGTGTTTACTCATTTAACAACTGCAGTGATTCACTTAACAACTGTGGCAAGAAAG
>JANHFS010006403.1:53647-71540 GCA_032467975.1 Trimeresurus albolabris | reverse complement strand
GGGTGATGGCACGCGTGCCCACAGAGAGGGCTCTGAGTGCCGCCTCTGGCACCCGTGCCATAGGTTCGCCACCACTGCACTAGGGCTATGCTGTTTAAGTATGCAAGATTCCAGACTCAATTGAATGATCAGAGACTTCTAAATAGTTATATTCATGCTGAGTGCAAGGATCTTGAGGGGCAGTGAGTTAATGTCACAACCCTCCTATCTTTTTCACTTTCAAAAACCATAACAGACCCACATTGTCTTTTGTCCCATTTAAAAGCAGTCTGTTCAGTCTGCTATGGTCATAAATGCTTGGGTCAAGCATTATAGAACCAAAGTAGGTGCAAAGTGGAACACGTTCATCCAATACATAAGTCATAGGGCCTTGTCAGCTGGTCTCATTGTGCAATGTTGATAGGCTAACTGAGCAAGCCCTCCTTGATTGTTTGTGCAGCAAGACTGTCTGTGTGCCGACATAACTGCAAATAATGTCTCTACCACCAGAGATATCCAGGGAGATATTACTACACATCAACTTTAATCATTGCTTTGGTATTGTTAGATTATATAACTTGTCCTCTACCCAATAATGAAAGCTGTAGTCCAATCATTTCGAGATGATTAGATTACGTACTCTCAATCTTCTGTACCAAGCATTTCAACAATAAATAAGTACAGAATACAATGATAATAGTTACAAATGTAAAATTTTAAAAAAATATACAGAGCTATATTTAACTCAGTTTAAAGTATCTGTCAAACTTCTTTACCATAAATCTTATTCTGTGAAAAAAAAAAAAAAAACACAAACTTATATATATACACACACACACACACACACACACACACACACACACACACACACACACACACATGGAATCAATAGGGTAGAGATTCTATTCCATCAATGGCAATGCACTTATTCCAGCAATGCTCTAATGAGAAGAGCTAAGAAAAACCTTCAAAAAGATGTAGATTTAGGTGCCAAATGTATTTAAAATTAAGCTATTGAAATCACGAGTTCTTCTCCAAGTATGACTCCAAGTTTGGAGAGTCAGACAGTACAGAATTAACCTGGTATTTCACTATTGTTTTAGGCTTGTGTTGGCTTGTGCAATACAGAAAGACTCCTTAGGTTCCTGATTGGCTAGGCTTTCAAAGTAGTTTGTACTACCAAAAACAACTGGATTTTTTTTTGCCTTTAGTGTTTAATTCTCTTTTGGCTTATATTTATCAGAATTCATTTCCTGCCAGACAAATTTAATTGGCTTTCTTTCTTCTCCAACTTTTTCCTCTTTCTCTCTCTTTCCCTCTCTACTTCTCCCTCATACACAGAGAAGCTAATGACCTCTTCTCTGAAGCCATTTTCTTAGAACAAGCTGTGGAATTTTCCACTGTATTTAGAGCTGAATAAGTGATCTCTGGAAAGCAAATGCACGAAAGCAAATTCTGTATTCAAACTGCAGCATGTTCAAAAGGGTAACAGCTTAGCAAGCTCTTTCAGAAAAAAGATCTGTACATGGATACAATCAACAGACAAAAGATTTGTTTCAGCATTATGACAAGTTTCCAGGTGTGGGCTGCAAAATTTCAGATTGCAACCAGTTGGCAGCAAAAAGTTAAAGGTTGGCAGGATTTTTGTAGCCTATATCTAATAAATCTATGCTTTTTTTTGAGCCTTTGAGTCTGTGTTGACTCCTAGTGACTGCCTAGACCAGAGGTAGGCAACCTTGGCTCTTTTATGACTCGTGGACTTCACATTTACATGGCCATGGAACGCTGCAACCAGTCATAAATACAAGCTGGTGGCCAAACACCCTAAATGCAATCACGTGACCATGGGGATGTGGTGTGGCAGTCGTAACTGTGAGGATGGGTCATAAGTACCTTTTTTTGAAGTCTGCTGTAACTTTGAACAGTTGTTAAGTGGCTGGTCATTAAGTGAGGACAACCTGTAATAATACAATACCTCTTGCCATGAGAGTCTTGCTTTATTGGTTTCAGAGCAGGAACATATTTTACGAGGTCTTCAAGCATTAAGCAGTCAAGTGATAACAGTTAACATTTGATATGCCCTTACCGGTAGTCCTCAACATATGGCTACATTGAGCCCAAATCTTTTGCTGCTGAGTGAGAAATTAGTGAGTTTTGCCCCTTTTCATGACCTTTCTTGCCACAGTTGTTAAGTGAATCATTACAATTGTTAAGTTAGTAACACAGTTAAGTGAATTTGGCTTCCCTGTTGGTCAGAAGGTTTGAAAAGATGACCACATAACTTCAGGACACTGCAACTGTCATAAATATGAGTCACCTATGAACACTGTATTCAATAAGGAGGGATTATTAGTGGCAACTGAGCTCTGATCCTTTGGTATATATAAAGTAGAAGATATAGTTGCAGAACTCCCCCCCCCCAACTTTTAAAAAGGAAGATGTGAATATAAGCAAAACTCCTCCCACCCATTTGTTTGAATCTTTTTGTCTGGGTGGGTCACTCACTCTAATTTATAAAGAATTTGGACTTTGGCAAATTCTATAAATTTATAGAGATGTATAATTATATCCTGCACAGCCTGTCTTGGTCCATGGATGTCCATAGCTTTTGAGCATTTATGAAATTAGAAAGGTCCAGAACAATAGCACAGGTGGGGCTGAAACAACCTAACAATTCCACAGCCTAAATAAATGAAATATCTATTAATACATTAGCTTCACATCTGCCACATTCAAATTACATTTCAATGGCAAATTGTAAATGGTGTCTGGCGTTGGCTTTTGGGAGAGGTTTGGGGTGAGTGGATGAGATGCATTTGTTTAATGTTTATAACTAAGGCTACGTAGGCTTCAGCGTAGCTTTGGTATCTCCACCAATAACCTAAACCGGGACCACAACAGGAAGGGTCATTCATATTGCACAGCAAAAAACACAATTAAGCTAGACAAAAGTCCAGCTGCAACTTCCTGCCTTACATCTATTGCCATTAGGCTGTTGTCAGGTTGGCCATCATGGTCTGGAGTATAGAAATGCTGAGTGAAAACAAAGAGAAGTTTTGTGAAACTGGCAGCTTTCATTTTCCTCACAGATTCCATTCCACAGTATACAAATGCTTGCTTAAGATACATTTTGTGCCTGACTATAAATTCAGTTGAGGAGGAAAATCTACAGAGTACCGGGGTCTATTCCTAAGTCTTCAATGTGTGCCTAATGCTTATACATACAGCTGTAAAATTTTGTTGCAAAAAGAGAACAGCTATAAGATGTTTTTGACTAGTAATGCTAGAAGCTTCCTCTCTCCAGCAGATCCCCCAAAGTGACTTTCTTATGGCCTTTAGAAGGCAGGGGAAAATTTCCAGCCAAAAAGCAGCTGAGATGTCAAATATCCAGGCAGTGGTTGACCACACAATCAAGGAAATCATTCTGAATTTGGACCTAGATAGTTGCCTTGTATGCATCTAGAGTAATGCCAGATTTGTTTTAAATGAAGTATATATTTTCATATATATCTTCATATAACCAGCCAGAGGAAGAAGGAAAGCAGGTGGTTTCCAGAGACTCTATCTCTTTCATCATTTTTTTAAGGAAGACAATTATTTACAAGGTGGCTGTTAGAAGAGGGAAATTGCCATTGTAAGGATGGACATTTGCCATTTCTGAGTTGAACTGTTTTTTTACCCATCTGGAACTGAGATTAGCAGCACAATGGCATGAAATTTATTACCCATCCCAGGCCTGCTCTTTTATTTGTTTTCAAGTTACTGTGGTCACCTGACTCCCTTCCAAGAAATAAATGAGAAAGCTTAACAAAGTTTACACATTTTGAAGCTATAGAGCAGGGGTGTCAAACTGGTGGCCCGCGTGCCCGATGCATCACACACAGGCCATGCCCACCCTGGCTATGCAAAGCAAAAAATGCCACGATACATCACGAAACACAATTGAGTTTGACTCCCGTGCTATAGAAGGAAAGGGACAGAATAAAATACTACTAATTTCCTTACTGACAACATCCAGCATCGCCTAGAGACATCCAAACATGTTGTAATGCCAAAATAACATGGAGGAGATGATTTCTATTTCTTCAGTGATGGTTGGTGGGGCTATGAACACCATATAAATCAACGGTAAAAATGATCTAACATGCTTATGCTTATTAGCTGAGGCAATAGCTTAAGCTAATGACTTAAGCCTCTATCACTTTTAGGATGGCAATGAGATGAAGGTAACACAATGGAAACATAGCAGAAAAAAAGAGATATCGCCAAAGCATGTTTACACAATGGTTAGGTACAAACAAGGAAAGACCCTATAGTTGTAACTGTACTTATAAACGTAATCTTGAAAATCATCAGTATTATTTGTCAATAATTACTCACAGGGTTATGCTTAATCCCAAATTACAAATTTGGGGAATTTTGTGTCACCCAGAATCAGGTGATTGCAGCAGCTGAAATAAAATATGTAAACACTACACTTTTTACTTCTTATAAATTCTGGAATTGAATTTATGTAATCAACTGAAAATATGAATTAATAGCACAGCCAAGGAAGCAGATATTTGTCATATCAAGAAACTACCATAGGGATACATACTATGGAAAGGAAATGAATCAGAGCCTTTGTGTTCTCAATCGATTGTGCAGTCAGGGAGATGGCTCTGTTTAGCTAGGGAGCTTGAGCGCAAGCAACTTCTAGGTCACTGCTGCACTGCAAGCCTGGGCGATGCAAATCCATGCTGATCCCACTTACATTTGCACATTCCAGGGAAGGAACAGCCTTCTTCAATCTTCTCACAGCTTGCGGAATTTTGCATTCCTTCAAGTGTGTAACTTGCAGCTGCTCTGTGCTCCTCAAAAATCAGAAAGAAAAGAACAGTGAATATGGATCACTCACCTTCTGTCACATCAAAATGCAATTAGGTGGCAACTTTTGGAGGGCCAAAGAGTTTTGTTTTGTTTTTAAAAAGGATTAAAAAACCATTTTTTTAAAAAATATAGTTTTTCAAGAACTTCAGTCTCAGTCCACAAGAATCCAGAGTAATGATTTGACAATCCCTTCCCCCCTTCTAGAGTTTTCAGAATTATATAAATGTGTTCAGGTGGTCTTTGACCTACAACCTTTCATTTAGCAACCATTGAAAGTTACCATGGCACTGGAAAGACTGACTTATGGCCAGTCCTCACACTTGTCATAGCCTCCCCATGGCCACATGCTCAGAATTTGGGCACTTGGCACTTGGCATGTATTTAGGATGGTAAATGTGACGTTGGTTGGGCTGCTTGCTTGGGAATAGTTATTTTTAAAATAAATAAACAGCTGACACCATTGCAGAAAGTGGAGGAGACCCCAACTGTGGCTTTGCCACCTACCCTCTCCCTCCCTGTTCTGTTGTTGAAATTTTATCTTTCCATACTTACTTGCACAATGTGTGTGTGTGTGTGTGTGTGTGTGTATTGTTCTGAGTTTGCTCATATGGAGTTCACTGAGTGGCAGTCACATATAAAGCAACTTGTCACCAGCATAATTGCCAATGGTGATGTTTCCATGGACATCACGGAGTGTGCCCATGGTTTTGATATCATTCTGATAATTTCTGTCAGTAGGTGTTTTCCTCTTTATCTCTGATTCATTTTAATTACTTCATTACAGTGTTTTCATTTAAATGCTTATTTATTGGGTTATTTATAAAACTTCCATTATTTGCATCTGCGTTGACGATCCTTTTAGGGATTAATTGTTGGGATGTTCTAAAAATAAGCTGCTTGATATAATCCTAACCACAGTGGAAGTGTTTCCTACTAGCTTTATACGCAGCTTGTAGCCTACATGTTCAGAAATACCATCACCCCCGAAAATTGTTAAATAAAGAGCATAATAATACACAGGAAATAACCAAATAATAAAACTTTGCTCTAACGTAAAGAAATGTCAGATTCAGCAATGTCTGAAAACTACCACTTCCTCACAAATTTAGTGAAAAGTAGCAATGCAATATAATTGCTGTATGATGTGATAAACTGAATTGCAATATACATTCAGGAGTTGGATAATTTCTCTGTCTGTCTATCTAATTTGCCAACTCCTGAAGCTATACATATAGTCCTCAATTTATGACTATTTGTTTAGTGACGTTCAAAGTTATAACATCACTGAAAAAAAAGGGACTTATGAGCTTTTTCACTTATGATTGTTGCAGTATCCCCAAAGTACGTGATCAGAATTCAGACTCCTGGCAACTGACTCATATTTATGACAGTTGCAGGGTCCCAGGATCATGTGATCACCTTTTGTGACTTTCTGACAAGCAAAGTCAATGGGGAAGCCAGATTCACTTAACACCTGGGTTACTAACTTATCAACTGCAGTGATTCACTTAACAACTGAGGCAAGGGAGGTCATAAAACGGAGCAAAACTCACCAACTGTCTTGCTTAGCAACATAAATTTGGGGCTCATTTGTGGTGGAAGTCAAGGTTGTAAGTTGTATGCCATCTGACACTCAATAACTCTGGGCAACTTACAACAATCACCAAAAATACAATAATATTAATGAAACCACTTGGTCGATATATATATATACATTATTTTTATACATTTATTATATAACAAATTTTTAATTTTAGTATGATAAAATGGTACAATTGTTTTAGCCTTAATTCTCAGTTCTGTCAAATGCTAATGCTAGTATTATTTGCCCTTTGACCAGGTTAGAGAAGATTGCTTGCTATTTCAGTGGGGCTAGTGATTTATTTCACTTTGTCTCAGCAACTTGTGTTAGCAGCAGTTCTTGCTAATCACTTGGGGCCAGATCTTTCCTAGTGTGATTTCAAAGGATATAACACTTTCAAGAGTTCAACCCAAATAAATATATGTAGAAGAAAAGAATCCCATTGCAGCTACCAGGCTTCCTGGGAGGAAGAATGGCATAACAATAACTAACAACTGGGAGGCAAATTGGTTTTATCTATAAAAAGGAAAGTCTCTTTCAAGTTGAATGTGACTCCTAGTAACTTTCATGGATACACCCATGGATAGTTTCCAGTTTGGTTTGCCCCACCACAATCCCCCACAATTCCTGCATCCTTTCCAGTTCAGAGCAAGCACACACGCCTCTCAGTAAAGCTATCAAAAATGTAGCTTGATGTTTATTTATCAAAAGTCAGCAAAGATCAAAGACAGTTAATGGGACAAAAGACAGGCAAAATCAGAGAGATACACTGATGGAGAGAGAGAGGGAGGTGAATAAAAGGGCAACAGGTTAAAAAACCAGGGAACTCAATAACAACAATCCACAGTCTCAATATCTACATACTGTATCTAGAGGGGCATAATTTTCCAGTGCAACTGAAAACAATATTGTAGATAGTTAGCATGGATAATAGACTTTGGTTATTTAGTTTTTAACATTTTATGCAGAATAAAGAAGGAAAGCATGAGACCAGCTGACCCTTCTTCTATTCTATATCACGAAGGAAGCAATTTGGTGGACACTGATGAGGTACCCAGCATGGACGTGGTTGGTCATTATCTTCTTCTCATACTAGCCTACAGTCCTGGACTTCCTAGATGCAATTCTCCATCCATGGACTAACCAGAGCCAACCTTGCTTAGCTTTCTGGATTAGCCAAGATTGTACAGTATAGAAACTGAGACTAGAAGGTTCATGTGTAAAGGGGAAAAGCATAAATGTACTAGTGAGATGGCATCTTCTGTAGACTGAAGCTGAAAAGTGAAGATATTATGCAGTGCTCTCACAATTTGGATACAGTTTTCCTGTTCTAAATGTATCACATCTTCCTCTTTCAAGTCCCTGTTCCTTCAAAAAAAAAAAAGGAATTTGGAAAAGAGCAGTGTTTGGCACTTCTGCCTCAAGACTTATAGTTAAAAACATACTGTTCTTCTCCATAGGGACATTGTTGAATTACATCTAGAAGCCCAAGAGGCTTGTAAATGTGAATTGAGTCTCAAAAGTATGTGAACTGCCAAACATCTGCATTCTCAGGAGACATCACGGGAATGGTGAAACCAGTGACAAAGCAACAAAAATGTTTTCTTCTTGGGTTAAAGGCACTACAGCTGTTGAGGAAACCTCTCTATTTCCCACCAGAAATGTAGACTTATTTTTAGAAATGCCTTGAGTACTACTTTGATCTGACCTTCTGTTTTAAAACAGCTTCTGTGCAATGCTAAACAGATACAAGACTTTTCTGTTTTCATTTTGTCCTCATCTTTAGAGTACTGATGAGGTGCAATGAACAAATTGCTTTGCTATTGTGGGTGGGGAGGCAGGAGAAGGGCTCTCTGGTTTCCATGAGCAATTCTGGGGACTATGGAAAATAACTAAAAGGAGCAGGAGAAGTGCTTTTTTTTTTTTTTAATGGGGCTTTATCAAAGTGCTTCTTGGTGCCATGCTTGCATAGAGCTCACATTTCCACAGAAATAAAGCAATGGAAATCAGCCAGATGTTCCATTGGAGCACTTTGCTCTTTATCTTCATCAGCCTCAGTCTGGCAAATTACCTTGCCAGAAGTGGTTTTGTGGAGGCGTTTGAAAAAGTGGGTTTCACTGAAACAAAGCAACCCTGCAAAACCATATTCTTCACACAACACATTTTACCTATGAAGTTCCAGTAACAGAACCTGTAGGCTTCTTAAGTTTCTGGGAAACGTGAACAGAAGAATAAGGTCAGTCTCCTCACTAAGCTTGGCTCCTGGTGAGTCATGAATACATCCAGATTGTTTTCTAGGGAACAACATGGATTTGTTTTGCCATGCTTTCTTCTATGATTTTCCCCCCCTGCATCTCAATTAGTGGTTTTCTGGTGGTTATTCATACAGATGTGCTTCTCCAGGCATCTTATTGGTCACCCTGGCAACAAAGTGCTTGGTAAGATGGGCCTTGTAATCTAATACAGTGAGGTTCTTTTACTTTCTTACATGTCCATTGCTTGACACAAGTTACTATACTGAATCCTTCTTTTTTAGTTATTTTTTTGGGGTTTCATTTCAGGTTAGACCAGTGCTGCCTACCATTTTCTCCAGATTGATGAAAACCAGGAAAGATGTAAGAAAAAAGTTCAGCTTCCAGTTAAATATATGCATGGATACTACACTTCACTTTTAATGCTGCTGATGTTAAGCTCTGCTGGACAGTTAAGCTAATAAGAAGGAAAAATCTGAAAGATCTGAAAAAAGATTGGAAAAGAACTGCCTGTTAAAACTGCCTATTGCTTATTTTTCAAAAAATATTTTTGTTCTTTTCTACCTGAAAATTTTCCCTTTGAAAAAGATAATTGCCACCCTGGCTAATCCTAAATCCGAATGGCTCTATGCCTTAAGCAAGTTTTTAACAAAGACAAAACATTTCGTCCCCGTAAAAAATTTGAACCAGGCACCCAGCGGTTTGAGCTGTACAAAAAAGCCCAGGCTTCTCTCAAATCAGGACTAGACTTAAAGACTGTGGTCCAGTTGCCCCCAGGGGAGAACATCAATGACTGGATTGCAGTGCATCTCGTGGACTTCTTCAACAGGATAAATCTCATTTATGGGACCATATCTGAGTTCTGCACCGAGAAGAGCTGCCCCATTATGTCTGGTGGTCTGAAGTATGAATACCGATGGCAGGATGATTATCGATTCAAGAGACCTACCAAGCTTTCAGCCCCTCATTACATGTGCATGCTGATGGACTGGATTGAGACACTAATTAATAATGAAGACATCTTTCCTACTAGAATAGGTAAGTAAGCTTTGATTGCTCCCTGGAAAGTTGATTCTTCAAACTCTTTCTCCTTGTAACATAGAGCATTATTTATTTTGGCTTCAGTTGGTTCTCCAAGTTCTCTTATCAGTATTCTAAAGTGAATATCCCTTCTACTCACTTCAGAAGCAAAACTGGAAAAGAACCTGGGATCAGTTCCTGGCAGTGGGGGCAATTCCTTTCTCCATGCTGGTCCTTCCATAAAGCATGACCATTCCTCAACAATGCCAGAACTGACTAACTCAATCACAGATCTTCACCTTTTAGTACTTCATTTGTTTTGCTTCCTATTTAGCTTCCTTGTTAAAATGGCCAGCAACTCTCTGTCAGGGGATGCCTTGGAGGATCTTTAGAACAGATTTTGATTTCCAGCAATGTGCACTGTCCCCTGCCACCAGGAGGACACAATAACACAAGCCTCATGCCTCTCATAACTGTCAGAAGATTCACTATTCTTCCTTGAGGGAACTGGATGGCCCAAGTACCACAGAATTTGGATGTTGGTAATGCTGCCAGGTGCCTTAATCTACTATTCTTCACTAAAAAAACAGAAGTATTTGAAACACTGAACTAGCTGACAGGTAATATCTTCTCCCAAAGGCCTAGTAACCGATCAATCCCTCAGAGAAAAACGTGAGTTTTCTGACACCTTTAACTCCACCATCACCCCAGAAGAAACAGGAAGAGAGAGAAATATCTTGTTGTTGCCCTTGACTGGAAAAACTTTATAGGACGAGACATATAGGAAGGGAGAGAAGCAGGTTCAGTCTCTATCCTTTTCCTCCTCAGAGAAAGATCCCTCTCCTAACCCCCTTGCAGGCAGCGACAATGGCCACCTTTGAAAATAGAAGCGGCAACTGACCAAACAGAGAGACATGCAATTCCCCCCTTATACCATGTCAGTTTTTAAATCCAGTCAGAAAAAAGGGAAGATTGCACTAGATGGAGAAGACTGTAGCCAGTCTCTATGTCCACTAGATTGCTTCACTGCTACTCAGAAAAAATCAGGTTCAGTTTTTTAAAATACAGATAATTAGCCACTCCTCTCACAGGAATTATTCTGTAAAATTGTTGGCTTAACCCAGAGCCTTCAAACTTGGCCCTTTTATGACTTGTGTACTTCAACTCCAGAATTCCTCAGCCAGACTTCAATTCTGGGAGTTGAAGTCCACAAGTCATAAAAAGGCCAAGTTTGAAGACCCCGGCTTAACTTCTAAAGAACCACTTCAATGAATTCAAGGCCTTAGGACTTATTTTAATGAGATGACTCACACAAGTGCAGCAGCTCTCTGATGATTATTAAAGCAGCTGCATCTTTTTTTCTAGGCTTCCAGGCAAGCTTGGAAAAAAAAACCTCTCCTTTAATGAGCTGAATCATTGCTGCAGTGCATCTTTAATATTACTCTTAATGCAGCAGCATCTCTTCTCAAATTGGCACTAACTGTATACAGCCAGTTCTGCTTTTTTTTAAAAAAAATATGCAAACAATACTTTCACAAATACAAAAGGAGGGTGTGAAAGATGAGTACTGAATTTTTCTTCTATTATGAAGGAATGCCATTTTGACACAGCATGTTTCTTCTCATTTTCACAGCTGGTCAGCTCCATAAATGCTTACTTGTGTCATTTCTATCGTTTTCCCTCCCATCTCCTTTCAAAATTCATACTTTGCAACTTTGCAGCTGCCTTTGTTCCTTTCTCATCATACTTTGGTTTAAAGCACAGATTGAGGCTGATTTATGGGGAAAGGCAAATAATAATAATACTTTAAAAATCCATGACAAAATACAATTGTTCTGAATGAATCTTTCTTCCCAGACTTAACAACAGAATAGCTGAAACAAAAAAAATATATCTAACTAACAGGTTTTACTTGACCACATCAGAGAAATGTTATCTTGGAAAGATGAATTGTTTAAGATTATCTTATGTAATATACCTGTGCTTATTGTTTCTCATTTATAATGCATTAATATATCAATCAATACCATACTGGAATAAGCAGCACTTTGAACTTACCCATTCCTTACTATGATAACGTCAAAATGACAAAATGTGCATTGTGATTCCTAATGCAAACTTTCCCGTTTCCTACTTGCGATACACAGTGTTGTATATAAATATGTAAGGAGCAGGGTTTGCATTATGATGTCCTAACAGGCATTTAGTTCCTTCTTCCATTCCTCCATCAATGCTCTTGGATACTGGGCAAGGTGGTGATCAGAATTTAGAAATTCTACATGGTGCCATTCTACAGTTCTCCCCTCTATACTCATAGGATTGTAGTCAGACAACAGTTTCTCTTTGAGGATGATAAAATTGAGTACCATTTATATGTCTTCTCATCCAATTATAATATTTGTTCACAGATAATCCTTGCAGATATTCATAGTCTTTAAATTAAAAACAAACTATTTGTAAATGAACCAAAAATGCTATATGACATTCAACTCACTTCAAAATGATTGACCCAGACTCCTGATAGCAAGAATTGAATGTTGATGCATTTGTATTCGTTGGTCATAAAACTAGACTCACAAATTACCTTTTTTAGTATTGTTTCAGGAAGTACTTAATACAATAATGCAGCATGCCTTTTTCTGGTATGTATTATTCTCTATGAACATTCTGTCACTTCGCGAAGCTGGAGAGAAATTGTGGCAATACATTTCCACATTCCAAAGATGATTGTAAGAACCAAAAACTCATGATTCTTACTTTGTTCTTCTTGTTTTGTTGGCTTAACAAAAAGAACAAAACAAAACAAAACAAAATCTCAGTAAAAATATCCTGCTTGTAGTCTCAGAGGTCAAGAATACTATACATGAACTGCAATTCACTTTTAATAATGCAAGTAAAATTAGCTGAGGAAAAAGAGCTTCAGGAGAAAATTGTGAGTGATAAGTCCAGGGAAGATTTGGCATACTTTTCCTCATTATACTTTTATTCTTCAAATCAAATTGCCACTCTTGGTTTTTAAAGATGAAGAAACACATTAAAAACAAGCACTGGGAGGGAAGAGAATTGTCATTATTACGCTTAGTTTGTCATTCAAGTAATTCACAGCTAGAAACTGGCAAATAATGACCATTTTTACATCGATGACAAAAGTGTCTTCGTAGTATCATCCAGTCGTTCTTGAAGTAATATAAGCCATTCCTCATTACTGTTATTTTGAAACAACAATGGCAGGAGGACTCTAAAGTCACTAGTAGGAAAATGACTAATGTCAGCGATATGGTATTGAACTTCAGTAAAACTTTATTTGGATGCCAATGAATTGATATTGCAATTTCCTAGGATCCAGAAATAACACGATCAATTATGTTTTGTTTGCCATTGCCTTCTCAGCAGTGTGTGCTTGGTTAAATTACTACACACTTGAGCAACTGTTAGCTAGTTAGCTAGAAACACTTCTGTTTAGAATGCATTGCAAAAACTGTAACATTGGAGAATTATTGGACTGGGATTAGGGCTAGGCCATAGTTTTTAAACTTTTCCAGTTTTTCACTTTTTCAGTCAACATGGTACCATACAAAGCTTGGAGGAAAGTAGAATAAAATTTTCCTTTATATTTTTTTCTCAGTGAAAGCTGCTCAGAAAAGCATCTTACCAAACACATAAAAATAGATGGTATCCAAATTGAGACTGGATACTACTACTATGCAACATTTGTTCAATAATCTTTCCTGGGCAAATAGCCTGAAACAGTTCAAAAGTTTAATATGCTTTTCCTAGTTTCAACTGCAATATATTAGAAGATTTGTGTTTGTCTAAGTCAGAGGTGTCAAACTGCAAGCCCGCGGGCCGATTGCATCATACGGAGGCCGCGCCCACCCCAACTCCGGCAGCGACGCAGCGAGTTTGACACTCGTGGTTTAAGCTGACCTTAGATATTATAGTGAGTCCCTGACTCAGGGACTCCCTGAGTCCCGTTGGGAGAAGGGTGGGATATAAATCAAATAAACATAAACATAAACAACATAGTGTTACATGAAACAAACATATTTTATCAGATTTCTACCATGCTTCCTTGTGATCTCTCTTCGGGCAATCAGAGAATACTATTCTTGCTTGTGAATGTCCTAATGAAAGCTTAGTTTATTGCTTTTACTGTATAGAGCAAAATTGCTTTTCATATTTCCATGTATAAAGCACTAGGAAAAATAATAGATAAAAATATTTTTTCCTTGAATAAACTTGACTAGCCATGCATGGTTATTCGGCTACAGTTGGGGAAAAAAATCAGAACTCAGTAGGATATTATTATTAACTTAATATTTTTCAGCTTACAAAGTGTTGCTCTATGTTTTTTTAGTATTCTAACTTCAATAAACTATGTAAAGGAGCTCAGAACTCTATTTATCCATCAGGATAACTTTCTAAAACTGAATTGAATTGAATACTTTATTTTGCCATGTGTGATTAGATACACAAGGAATTTGTCTCTGGGGCAGAAGCTCTCAGTGTACACGCAGCAACACAATAATGATAATCATCATTATAATAATACCAGTAAGAGGGGTGAGTAAAGAAGATAATAAGGATAAATAATACTACAGCCATACTACATGGGTAAATACACTGTTGAGGATTAGGTGTTCAGCAGAGTGATGGCCTGAGAGGAAAAACTATCCCTGTGTCTGTTTTGTTTTGGCATGCAGTGCCCTACAATGCCATCTTGAGGGGCAGGAATTAAAACAGTTTATATCCAGGTTGTGAGGGGTCTGCAGATATCTTCTCAGCTACACAGGTGTTCTGTGGAAGGCAAGCTGGTTGAACAACATGAGGTGAGTTTGGTATGGCAGGATAAGCCATACCAAAGTGAAAGACTGAGTTTGAAAACAGTCCACATCTGCCTTGAGGCTATAGAGGAAAAAAAATCCCCAATACATCCCTCTAGGACAGGCAGTTCAGCAGTGTTTGTGACTGCTCCACTCTACTCTCCATTCCTCTCAGTCACATGACCTAGAGTCAAACAGAGCACGTGCAGCCACACTCACACACACAACCTCTTGCCAGTGTGTGCATCTAATACAAAGACATTACTGTACTTCTTTGTTCAGAATGCAGATGCATTTTATGATCAGTAGCTGGTAAACAGGTGGGAAAAAATTTCAGAAGCCACACTCTGCGTACTGTCCCCACTTTGTTTCATATTTTAGCTGTGAGAACAGAAAGCTGTACTAGATGTATCTTTAATCACCACATTAGGGTTTTTAAAAAAAGAGCAGAGGGTTTTCATTAAAGAGTGTTGAAGGAAAAGTCATCATCAAGGTTCAGTCCAAGCCAGGAATAAACAACATGGTGACTGCTTTAGAAAGAAGGTTGTAGTTTTTTGAAGAGGAGAGCCAGACAGAAAGATGGCTCTGGAAGAAAAGAGAGAGCACACATGTAGGGAGTGGGTTTTTATACCCTCTGGGGCTCTTGAGGTGGTTTCCTGTTCCTGTTTGAGGCTTTATATTTCTTGTGTCATGTACCTTGACCTGAGCCTGAGTGTGCCCCTTTGGCATCTGTGGGTTAATCCTGTTTTATGTCCTGTCTTAGAGTTTGGGTGGGGTATATAGATTTTAGGTGTCTTTGTCTTCCTAAGCTTCTAGCTAGGGGCCTCCAACTCTCCTGAATGGATTACCACATCTGCATTTCTACAGAGCTGTTTTCTGCTTGGGGAAGGGAGACTTGGGGCTATTAAGAAAAACTGGGCATGCCTTTCTGCCTCTTTAAGATCCTTTGAGGAAATATAATATTCTGCCCTTTTAATATTTCCTTCAATGGGGGGGCTGATTTCTCACACAACCTAGAATTAGGGAGAAATTTCCTGTTAGTTAGAACAATAAATCGGTGTAACGGGTTGCCTTCAGAAGTTGTGGATGCTCCAACATTGGAAGTTTTTAAGAAGAGGCTGGACCACCATTTGTCAGAAATGGTATAGGGCAGTGATTCTCAACTTTTTCTTCACCATGGAGCTCCTTTAAATACTTTTTGTGGCCATGGATCATGGCCACGGCCCCCCAAAGACTTAACTCAAAATTTAAATCATAACATTTTTTTAAGCCTTCGCAGACCCCGTGACAAGCTGAGAACTACCGGTATAGGGTTTCCTGCTTGAGCAGCGGGTTGGACTAGAAGACCTCCAAGGTCCTTTCCAACTTTATTATTGTGTTTTTTTAAAAAAATCCTGTGCCTTTAAAAACCGTCCTGTAAAAAGGCAGAATTGGTTCTTTTTTTCCTTGTGTTCCTGGCATAATCACGAAATGATGAATGCGCTCAAAAATTTAAAGTGATTTTTATCTTATCTGTTTTTCTTTCCTTGCAAGCGCTGCATTTCGCTCGAGCCATTTTAAAGCCAGTGACAGCACAAGCCTATACAAGTTGAGTAAGCAAAAGAACATCTCCCAGGCTGAGCTCAGATAACACGCTCAACTGGGTCGGCCAAAAACCCAGCGGTTGTGGGCTCGTACAATGAACTTGGTTAGTTTCGACCTTGGCTAGCTTGATTTGTGGCTTTGCAGGCTAGAGGATGCCAATCCACTTGATTCATTTGGGGTTTAAGGTATTGTGCAAATCCAGAAAAAGGGGTTAAATCCATAGCCAGGTGAGTCACCTTGTGTGAATGGAGCTTATTCTCAATTAAATGGGCCTTGGATGGAAGCCTTAAGTCATCCAATTGTGTCAACTGACAATAGGACTGAGCAGAGAGAGAGAGAGAGAGAAAATTACCAAACAGGTAATTAACATAAAATGGTCTTCTCACACCTGTGTTTGGACTAAAACTCCCAGTCTTTTAATAATCCTGGCTAAATTGTATCGAAAGTATTTCTTGTCAATGTATTGTGTTTTTTTTAAAGGAGTCATCTAAGCAGTGATCATTGCCAGGTCTTGTTCTACATAGAAATTCAGCCTTTTATATTCTCAGGCCTGCTATCCTGAACCAAATCCTCATCAACAGGTAGGAATTAGTTGAGGAAGTAAAGGTGACAGGCTAGCCAAGTGCCCATATTATTTTCAAATTCATGATGACAAGTGGAGAGGAACAGAAAAGAGTCAGATTTGGATACTGGATTTTAGAAGAGCAGATTTTGATGGATTTACAGTAGATAGAAGTTAGGTCAGGTGCAGTTGCTTGAAGCCCTGAAGGAAAGCACAAGAAACTCTGCAAAAAATAAGATACTGAAGATGCAGTACAATTCCTACCGGAAGGAAAAATGAGAAGGATCTAAAGAGACCAAGATAGATAGAGATAGAGATCTTTGTAATGCTGAAATGAACCCCAAAAAATGTCTATAGGAAATGGAAAGAAGAGAGGAATATAACCAAAGAAAGACGGAGCCTCTGTAGATTTGTAACAGACAGACTAAAATATAGAAAATACAAAAATTCTTTAAGCCAAGTCAGAAACAGAAAAGCAAAATCAAGACGAGAGTGAATTGGTAATGGATGATAGCAAGGAAATAGAACATCCTAACTCAGATTCTATCTCTCTTTGTCTAGGAAGAGAAATTAAACTCTCCTTGCTCCAAACACCAGTGTTTTGTTTGTCTTAATATCTTGTTTGTGGGGGTGGTGTTTGTTTTTTTTTATTTCTTTTTGTAAAAAACTTTTTGGGGGAATTTTGTATTTTAACTTTTTTTTTAAATAAAATCACTGTGAGAAATCTCCAAACAGCAGTCTTTTTTCACAGCCTCCATGGATTTCAGGGCCTCCAGTATGTACTGAAATATCAATCAAAAAGGGCTGGAACTACAAAGATAAGGGGGTCAAACTATTTTCCAAAGCACCAAAAGGAAAGACAAGAAATAATGGAGAGAACTAACCAAGGAGAGAAGCAATCTAGAACTAAGGAGAAATTTCCTAACAGTGAGAGCAATCGATCAATGGAATGGCTTGCCTGCAGAAGTTGTGGGTGCTCCATCACTGGAGGCTTTCAAGAAGAGATTGGACAGCCACTTGACCGGCATGTTAACTATATAGGGTCTCCTGCTTGAGCAGATGGTTGGACTAGAAGATCTCCAAGGTCCCTTCCCACTCTACTATCCTATTGTTGAAGGAAAAGTCTTCATCATGATTCACCCAAGCCAGCAATAAACAACATGGCGACTGTTTTAGGAAGAAGGTTGCAGTTTATTGAAGAGGAGAACCAGACAGGAAGAAG
>JANHFS010006403.1:36499-49383 GCA_032467975.1 Trimeresurus albolabris | reverse complement strand
CCACCAGTTCAGCTCATTCCCCTCCCCCGCTACTACTTTTCTAGGATGGTCGCGTACCACCTGCCAGGTGCCAATGGTGGTACCCGTACCACTGGTTGAAAAGCCCTGCCTTAAGGAATACATGTATGATAGTCACAGGAGTAAATACATGTATGATAGTCACAGGAGTAAAAACAAATATCCCCATCAAGGTAGCATAGCTTCACTTTATTAGATTTATATGGTGTCTTTCACCTAAAAGCTCAAGATAGCTTACAAAAGAACCTCTTTAATTTTATCCCCACAAAAGCAACCCTGTGAAACAGATTTAGAGGGGAGGGACATCCCTCTATTTAAAGGTAACCCACCAACTTCCCATGCTATGCTTAGCCATGCATTTTAAAACATAGTTTGTTGACTAAACCATATTTGGTTGGCTTTACCCATTGCATAAGCCAAAAGCCATATCTTATGAACCACAGTAGCTGGGTTCATTTATTGCACTAAGTTATAATATGGTTTTTTTTTAAGGTTTTCAATTTAGCAAGATATGTGAGCCCAACTGCATCAAAATGAATTGCTCCACCTGAAATCTATTTTTTTTGAATAAGGCACTTGCTGTTTGGGAACAGTTTTGTAGATGAGAATATATATGCAGTGTTTCACATACATCAGAATAACTGCTGATCCTAAAAGGCAATTAAAACACAGGAAATCAATGGAGGTGGGAAGAAGGAAAAAATATACAGTAATAACTTCCCTCCTTCCTGCTGTTACCCTTAAGGCATAATAAGAGGAAGTTTCTCCACAAATATCCTGATAAAGTGGCAGTAACGTTTGCTCAGTATTGTTGGCTGGCCAAATGGGAATTGTTCTTTGTTCTTTGTACCATATTGTTCAATCAATTGATTTTTAACAATTCTTTAAAGATATGAATTTGTCCTTTTGGTGCTAAGATATGCACGGCTGCATGGCTTTTATGCCTCCTTCTGTTCCCAGGTTCAAAGTGAAATGTGATGAACAACATATCTATCAGCATCCATTCCTAAGCCCAGGAATGCCGACATGATGAAATGTGTGTCATGACATCATTGTGCAAGCTCAGTCCTTTTGTAGTTGCAACATGATCACACATAAGAATGCAAGGAATACAGTTTGCCTCATGACATTGTGATGCACATTGTATTGCTTGTTGTAGAGCAGGGGTGTCAAACTGCCGGCCACGGGCCGGATGCGTCATCCAGAAGCCATGCCACCCCATTGATGGCAATGACAAAACTGTCCCGATACAGTTGTCTGTTGTAGAGGAATGCTTAAATAACCTTGGAATAGCAAAGAGGAAATAAAAGATAACTCAGCCCTGGGGAAGGGACAATGTGAGTAAGAAAGTTCTTAAGTTTGATTGGTGTTAAGAGTAGCACAGAAAAAGTCTGGCGGGCTTTCAGTTAGTATAAAGGTAAAAGTAAAGGTTTCCCCTGCCCCAGTCGTTTCTGACTCATCTCTGTTGTGGAGGGGGAAAAATCACAGAAGTTCCCTGTGGATGAGCTCTAGCAGGAGTCTGAAAGCTTGGAAAACTAAACCTCTGGTCTTGGTGACAGGCCCAGATTGGATCCTGGGGGGGGGGGGATTGTTCCTGAATAACATTCCTGCTTTACATGTTTGAAAGTCACTTTGTGGTGAGATGAGTGGCAAACAAAATTTAAAAATAAATAAAAATAAATAAATAGCAGGGAAAGAAATCCATTCTGCGTAAATAGAGAAGGAGGCAAGGAATAAAATTCAATTTTTGTGCAATGGGTACAGCTTAGGTATAGTTATTCTATTACACAGGCATTAAGGCTATTTGCATCTGCCCATTCTCTCTCTAACCATCCCTTCTTCATCTCTGTTCTTGCACTAGTAATTGGAAGAATTAGGTGGCAGTCCTAATTTTGTACTAAATTAGTTAATAGGTAGAAAACATGTTGGAAACAATGAACTTCCTTCCAAGTTAATGTAGAAGTGTGCTGTAAGTGTTTCCTTTGGGAACTTTGTTTCAGGTTTGAATAGTAATTTAGAAACAAGAGTAGATCCTTCTTTTCTGATTATTTTACATAAGCTTACGTAGTATAAAGAGCATCACTACTTGTGGCCAGTGTTTTAGCACTTCCAGGAAGGTATGCAGATCCAGGGATGACCTCTCTTTTCACGTCAGATGATGCTGTAGCTGGAGGCTTGTGAAAGTGAGGAATGCTAATTTTTCTCTCCTCTATTTTCTATTGATTGGGGAACACAGGTTCATTGTAGTGAAAACAATTTCTGAAATAGCTTGGTTTCATTTTCTTGTGCTTGACAGAAAAAAATATATCCAAATGTCTTACCTCTCTTCTAGTCACTCTCTCAAGCTCATGGGACTACACTGGAGGATGGAACCAACATATAGTCATTCTGGGATATTATCAGTAGTCTTCCAGAGAATGGAAACACTGAGAATTGAAACAAAAATAAACAGAGCAAATGTATATATATATATTACTTCTTTAAAAGGGGAGTTTGATGCAAATGTTTGCAGGATAGGGGTGGGGAACGATAGGTTATTGGTTGGAAATAGAATTTGATGGCTGCTAACCAAATCAAAGCAACACATGTGGAAGCATGGCTGGGATTCTAAATGTCTTGAGGTTTTGAACCTCTGGATCTATATATCCTGGCCTCACCTCCTACCTTGGTAGGAGATCATTACTGCTGCCACAGGACATCTCAACTACTGTCCTTCATCTATTCAATCTGTGAAAGAGAAGGCTCCCAGAACTAGCTTTGCCCTTCTATTTGTTAAGAGGTAAAATCAGAAAAAAACAAAGACATTTTATAATACAAACCTCCTGGGTTTATACACATAAAGGTGTATAGCTAGATATTTCAGTGCTTCCTTCCTTAATTTGAGCTCCATCTCATAGGGGATAAATGAAATCAAATATAATTTAAAAAAAATGAACTCAAAATATAGTGCCTGGGCCTTGATTTATACAGAATGTATGCAATGGTCTAAACCAGGTGTCAAACTGCCGGCCCACGTGCTGGTTGCATCATGTGGAGGCTGCGTCCACTCCAGTTCTTGCAATGCAAAAAACCCAAAAACCACATCATGTGACACAGCAGGTTTGACACCTGTGCTCTAAACAGACCATATGACAGTGATTGTCTGCTGTAATTAAGGATGCAGATTTTAAGCTCATAAAAGAAGAGAAATCTTCTGGAAAACAGTCTTACAATTATACAGAATGTCCTACTTGCTCAGAAAAATAGGGATAAGAGAAAAGAAAGCTTAATACAAAGCCTAATTTTTCTAAAGTTTTTACCTATTACTTAGAGACCATTTAATCCCAAAGCAAAGTCTTTCTTTTTTCTGGATCTCTTCTGACTTTTTTAATGTAATGCCAGACATTTATCAGAGGTGCTGAGGGTAGCAGGCACAGCAACTTCTTTTCCCCTGGAAATTTCCATCTCTCTCTAAAAGATTGAAATCTAAAAATAGCAAATATGCAACTGAAGACCAGTCTTTAGATTGGCAGGGAAGTTACAGTATTGTGAATGCAGACTGGCTATTGTAAAAATACATATACTTTTCCTTCCTTCCTTCCTTCCTTCCTTCCTTCCTTCCTTCCTTCCTTCCTTCCTTCCTTCCTTCCTTCCTCTCTTCCTCCCTTTGCAAATCAAGAAAGCGGAACTCAGTAACTTAATGAATTAGGCACCACTCTATTTTATAAATGGGAAAAGGGCTGAGACACAGAAACCTCCTCAAACATCTGTCGATGTGCTCAAAGTGTTTATTTCATACCTAAAAACAAGTTATGGTACTTTATCCAATATACTACCAAAAGTTCGTATCTTTGCAGAAGTGCTTGTTTTTCCTTGATTTTTGCATGTGCAGCTTTGGGATATTTTACTGAATCCTTCCAGAAATGTCTTTCTTTTCACTTGGTACTATAAAATGAGTCACTTAATTCTCTCCATCTAGGATTAATTTTAGAGATGCATCTCCCAGGGAAGCAATAATTTGTTTTACTAGAGTAAAACAGCTTTTGGTTACAATAATAATGCCAAAAAATACAGCAATCCGGGAAATATACAGGTTGCTATGGGAATCCCCCCCCCCATAATCAAAGTTGTCTGACATAGAGATGTTTCTTCTTGTGTCAAGAAGAAACATTGAAGAAAATAACCCAGTGTGATATAAACAGGACATTCAGAGGAGAGAGAGAGGAAAGAAAAGAAATTGGAATTTCTATTTATGGCAATAAATAAAATTTTGACATGAGCATAACATTTTTCTCAGAAATAGCTGAATTCCCAGGCTCTTATTTAGTTAAACTTATATATCTACTCTTTAAATACGTGAATACTCATTTCCCCAATTTAATCAATCAAATCAAAGTTCAATTGCATAATTGGATCACTTTAAAACTGTTAACGGGGATGAGTACTGTAACTAGCTTTCTATATTTCCTTAATACTAAGCATCAAATCTGTACATTTTAGATAACCCTCTCTCCTTTACTGGCAAGCTCCTTTTGTTGCTATTATTGTACAATGTATGATAAAGAATTCAGGACTGACCTTTATTTAGATAGATATAATAAGCTGCTTAAACATAGGCTACTATAATTTCAACCATAATGGCAATTCCAAAACTTTTTACTCATTTGAAATAATTTCCCATGAATTATTGCATGTCAATTATTCGATCAGGGCTATACAACTTCGGCAATTTTAGGACTTGTGGACTTCATCTTCCAGAATTCCTCAGCCAGTCTTAAAGTTGCCAAGGTTGGACAAATCTGCACTAGAAAATACAGTTCATTATACGAGCTTCCCTCTTCAAATTGTAAATTTTTTATGCTACTTGAATGTCAGGGAAGGGCTTCTGCCACCCTCATTTACCGGTACTTGCTGTTTCCCACAGCTATGTCCTTCCTTATTGTCACAATGAAATTAGATAGAATGTTTGATTTTATCCCCCTTTTCCTTATCTATATTTTTCTCTTATATCTGTTTCTTTGTGATAGCAAAAGAAAAATAGTAAAATAGTAAATAGTAAAATAGTAAAAAAAATTGAATTTTTAAACACAACACAAGTTTTTGTAGGTATCAGTTTTGTCTTTGAGCCTTTGGTTTATCATCATGGCAACTCAAAGAGTCATTGCCAATTTTTCCTCTTTTTACGGCCCATGTCTCATTTCAGCATTTTAGTCCTTTCATCTGAAAGGTCTTTAGTTAAAGCTGAAATAAATCTAAAAATTAATGGTATTTATCAGGGAAATAATAATTGATTCAAATGCCTTGCAAATGACAGCAATTTATAAATTGTTTTTTTTTAAAAAAGTAACAATACCTTTACCAAAACCTTATTTTTTTTATCAGTTATGCACTGATATATTCAACTGAATTTTGGTCATGCTGATCTTAATTGGTAGAAGATTAGGGAGCCAGATATTTTGTGCTCAAATCTCACAACAGTGCTGAACTTGTTTAGATGACTGAAGGCAAGTCACCTTGGTTCAGCCTCCCACCTTCCATAAGATAATCAAAATATTGGAGGAGGTAGGAGACAGGATTTTTTTCTATCACTAAAATAATTTTTCCTTGGAGAAAGGCTATTAGAAGAAGGAAACCTTGGAATCAACACTTAGCTCTAACTTAATTTGTCTGGTAGTATTGGTTATGAAAATATATTGGTATGTTCTGAATACTCCAACACACTACAGCAGGAGTGTCAAACTGCTGGCCCGCAGGCCGGATACATCATAGCGAAACTGCACCCACCCCATTGCTGGCAATGGCGAAAAAGTCACGATACATTGCGTTGTGAGTTTGACACCCCTGCTCTAGAGTATCTCTTATTTGATTAAAAAAAAGAAAGAAAGAAAATCATAATACATGTGAATGTTGAACAATTATAAATTTGTAGATGTTAATGACATAACAGAGATGTTAAAATTTGGATGTATTTTGTTTAAGGAATACTGTGCAACTATTTTGACATAATTGACAACTGAAAACTTGCATTATTGTTCCTTTATATTATCTAACCACCATGTAGTATTTGCATACATGAGGCTATTTTTCTAAAAGTTGACTCAGGTTTCTTTCAAATAAATAGAATGTATTCATTCATTCGTTCATTCATTCATTCTACATTTTCTTGCAGAAGGAAATGACCCAAAGGATTTGCCATTAAAGATATTTTAGACAATGTTGCAAGATCAACATTTATATGGACAAGGCGTTCTGATGATGCTCCAATGGACAACTGCTAAGAATCTGAGGAACTTTGAGTCTTGGAGTAAGCTTCCAGTACAATTTAAATTAATTGCTGTGGACTTCAGTAATTTTATTTTCCTTTCTCTCGCTCTGTGGCCTTACAATTCTTGCTACCTATATTGTTCTATTTTGCTTTCATCCTCCGGAAGCTGCAGATAATCCATCTACAGTGGTTGGAAGCTGAGGAAAATATTCCAACTGGAAGAATGACATCATCCCACATTGCCTGTCAAAGAGCAAAGATTTTTCTCTAATTCTATCATGGATGATCCTTGTCACTTCAAGAATGTGAATAATTTTTTCTAAGAAACAACTAAAAATAGTTTAATTTAGAAAGGCAGAGATACTGCCCAGAGGGATGCAAGGGTGATGGGTGGTAGAGAAATGTGATAGATAAAGAAATAAATAAAATGTTTTGAAAAATATAATACCACTGAGATTATCTGACTGGAAAAATATTTTCTGTAAGACCCAAGTGAATAGGAAATAAGAGAAAAGAACAAAGAAGCATTAAGCAGCCTTTTGGTTCAGATTTCTCCTAATTTCAATTGCCTTGCATATATTGACATCTAGTATATATTGAAAAAAGCATAGTTGCATTCCACTAAAATAACTAGCATAGCATTTGATTTTAGATTACTTGCATCAGTGAGTCAAACAACATTGGGGAAATACAACTATCACCATGTTGATACCAAGCTCAGCAACATATTCAGTGCCAGAAAATTATCAAGTAGTTTCTTAAAAGAATATAACTATAGGCCAGTGGCGGTGAACCTATGGCACACATGCCAGAGGTGGCACTCGGAGCCCTGTGGGCACACGCGCCATCACCCCAGCCCCACCTCCTCCCATGGCCCCTTCCTCACCAGCAGCCCCTTAGAGAGTTGCCCTCGGGCGCGGCCCACGCAAAGCAGCGCAGCCAAAGACATGGTAGCCGGGCAGCGGGGACAAGACTCTGCCCTTGCACCCCATCACATGCAGATGATGCTGCGGGGCATGGGCAGAGGGCATGGCCGCCATGCACTGCTGGGCCTCTTGGGTGATCTGTGGCGGGCCATTTAGGTGGGTGGCCCATCAGGCAGGGCGGAACAGGGGAGGGGGTGGGGGCAATTTTTGGGCACTCAGTCTCTAAAAGGTTCACCATCACTGCTATAGGCCATGAAACATACACACTTTGCTTAACAAATTCTAGTGTATTTATTTTGTATAAGTCATTAAGATTCTATTAAAAATTGAGCTGGGAAGTCAAGTATTTCAAGTGTTGAAATACCTGAGATTGAATCTGAGCCAGGATCTTTCCGTAGTTTTAAACTCCTGGGTTATTTTTTGTGGGGGAGGAGCTCTTTTTGGTTTCTATTCTCTTCTTTTACTTTTCTTCTTTTGCTCTCTTTCACCTTCTACATCAGTATTTATAATTTGTGTTGCCTTCTCGTTTTTTCCTTATGAAAGTTTAAATTAAAATTTCAAGAGTTGTGGGTTGATCGTACGTATCTGTGGCATGAAAAAGATATGGATTCATATTGTCTTCAAGCAAAGAAATTACAAGATCACAGAGAAAATAACTTCTACAAATAAATAAAATATAAGGTGTTTGTTATTTTCGTTCCCTGTTCTGGTTTACATAATATATTCTATATTCTTTCCTCCAGTCTTTTTGTCAATTGAATATATTCAAGTGTAATTTTAATTTCTATTCCTCAGTGCCAGTTTTATGGTGTTTTAAAATGCTTGGAAGAGCCAGTTTAGTGTAGTGGTTAAGGCATTGGGCTAGAAACCAGGAGAATATGGGTGAGTTTGGGCCAGTCACTCTCTCAATCCTAGAAAGCAGGCAATGGCAAACCACTACTAAAAAACCTTGCCAAGAAACCTACAGGGACCAGTCCAGGTAGTTCACAGGAGTCAACCCATGAGCTGTGGTGGTGCAATACGTACAATACAGTATTGCAGGCTAATTCTGCCGATTGCCAGCAGTTCGATTCTGACTGGCTCAAAATTAACTCAGCCTTTCATCCTTCCGAGGTTGGTAAAATGAGGGCCCAGATTGTTGGGGGCAATATTCTGACTCTGTAAACCACTTAGGGCTGTAAAGGACTATGAAGCAATATATAAGTCAAAGTGCTATTGCTATTTGAAAACATGAGCATGCGCGTGCACACACACACACAAAACCACACACAAATAGAAGTTCACTTTATCAGACAGAATTATTAAAAATATGGTTTGAGTCTCAGTCAATCCATTTTAGTTATTAGACCTTCTGGTGGCAAACAAAATAAAAAGGGAAAATGGTAAAAATGGATACGCCTGAATAAGGATATATACAGCAATCTTATCTTAAAGCTTATTATGGATCCCCTGCCAAAGCCTTAATACTAGGTAACAAAAGTTTCTAACATTCTGAGTTGTGCAAGTCTCAGTTGTTTATCTAACATGCAATTATTTTACTATCTTCTAACCCAGGGTTTTTCAAATTGTGTTTTGCAAGGACCCTGGGGTTCCATGAGAAATTGATGAGGTCCATAAGAGACTGAGGTTCACTTGAATGCAGCTTAACGTCAGTCCCGGGAACTTTGCCTTTTGATGAAGGATTTTGGCAATTTTATTTTATTTTATAACCAGCAGGTTCCACAGCCTGAAAATAAATCTGAAACTCCCTGCTGGAACAGACATATTTGTTTGTACACTGATCTGTGTCATTCTGTCTCTAGTAAAATACATTTGAAACTATTGTGGAACTAAAATTTCTTGGAAATGCAAGCCATTCTCTGTCTCCAGGAATTCTAGCCTCACCGTGCCTTCTGATCTTTGGTCTTCACTGGACTTGGAAACAGAGAGTTTGCTGGCTTTTCTGTTCTTCTAGTAGGAACTGTCAGACAAAAGCAAGTAGTTCTCAGTTTGCAACAGTTCATTTAGTGACCCTTCAAAGTTACAGTGGAACTGAAAAATGTGACGACTGTTTTTCACAGTTACGACCTTTGCGGCATTCCCATAGTCATGTGATCAAAATTCAGATGCTTGGCAACTGGTTCATGTTTATGATAGTTCTGGAATCATGTGATCACCTTTTGCGACCTTCGGACAAGCAAAGTCAATGGGGAAGCCAGATTCATTCAACATCCTTATTGCTAACTTATCAACTGCAATGATTCACTTGAGAGTTGTGGCAAGAAAGATTGTAAAATGGGGCAAAACTCACTTAACAAATGTCTTGCTTAACAACAGAAACTTTGGGTTCACTTGTGGTCATAATTCGAGAACTACCTATAAACAAAGTAAAGATCTGGACTATATGAACATCTTAACCACTGCATCGTACTGGCTCTTTAAGGTACGTATCTTCTCCCCCACTTTTACAGGAAGAAAAACTATATAATCTCTTGTTAGTAACCACCAACAAAATATATTCGGAACCTAATGAAAATGGAAAGAATAGAGCTTTCATGCTGCCTACAGGTCTTATTTTAGAGCTTTTTTTTTTTAACCGTAAATGGATTTAGCAGCCCATTATTTCTGTTCCTGGTAGTTAGTGAGCTCAGTAAATATGTAGACAAAAGACTTCAGGGATATGAGGTCTAATTAGATCAGTATTTAGGAAGCACAGAAATCTTCCCATAATAACTAGGACATTGTATCGTACTATGGTATAAAAGCTAAATTATAGTTACTAATCTTTCATACTGCAGCATAGCTCTTCCTGTAAAATTATTTTGTTTTCTATGCCAATTAGATTGTTTATTGGATTAAAGGCTTTGGGTTTGGATTTTTTTTTCCTCTTAAAATGACATGATATTTAGGTGGACTTGAAGAATTAAACAATAAACAGACTGTTTGAACCGAAGGCAGTACTATGTCTAGTTCCTCATCCCAGATATTCCAGGACTTTGAAAAAAGAAAGCAAAAATAATTCCAACAGTAATAGGTCCTTTGGGTGCAATCCCAAAACATCTGAAGCACCACTTGAACACCATCGGTACTGACAAAATCACCAATTGCAAAAGGCAGCTTTACTTGGAACAGCTTACATCCTGTGATGATATTTTTAACACCATAAAACAACAACATTTATCTAGCCAAAGTTCTTGGGAATGAATCGATAAGGTGGAAAAAAATACCAAAATTTAGTCTAAACATCTGACTGACTGTGCAACTAACATTAATAATAATCCTGCCCATGGTTACCCCTTGTGATATTTTGATGAGGTTGAGAACTACAGTATGCTGGCAGTGGTATATTCTAACAGGGGGGTAACCCATGTTAGATAAATCTCAGACGAACCAGCCTAAGCTTATCCATTAATCTATTAAAATCCATTTATTATACAATGGTGAGAAAGCAACAAAAGAATCGTATATTGGATCAGTCATCTCCTGTCAACAAGGATGGCATCAAATGTTAGAGTTCATGAGCATCTAGTCAAGTGGGCAATAGGACACAGAAGCTACAGTATGGCTGGGCAATCAACGTTCAATCCTGTATGATTATGGAAGGAAAAATTATAACTATAGACAAGATAAAAATATACTGTATTTGAAAATTGTGCCATGATGGCCTGCTATTATAAATAGGAACTAACAAAGTGGGGCTATTTAAAACAAATGTTTGAACTGTGGGAAAGAACTTATCCAGATTCAAATATCACTGAACAACAATTACAAAGATCAAAGGAAATACATTATCAGAAATAAAATATTCAAGAATATAGAGATTCAGAAAAACTGTGAAAATGGGAGACACGGAAACAATAACAATGTAGAATAAACTCAGATAACAACTGGAAATATAAAGAAAATATAAAGAAAATAGCTGATATGAACTACAGAAATGATAACTTAGAAGAAGTAATATTAAAGGCCAGCATTGCAGCAAGATATGAATTTACCCTATGACGTGAAGAATTAAAATGAAAAATTATGGCAAGTGCAGAATTACCAATAGAAAGGCAAAGACTCAGCATTGAAAGTAGCGCCTGAAAAAGGCCTGCCATCTATTAAGAAGGATGTGAATAAGGAACTTGCAAGGATTAAAATGCCAAATCCAGTCTAAACATCTGGTTGACTATATGGCCAACCACAATAAACCACACAAATAGATTTTCTCCATGACAATCTGTTCCCAACCTGGTTTTCATGTCTTCCAACAATATGCTTTAATTGAGTCCATTGTTGCTGATTATCATTTTCTCTTTCCTTCTACCATTCTCAGCATCATAGACTTCTCCAGAGAACTAGATTTGCATCTAATGCATCCAAAGTATAACTATAGAAATTAAATTAAATCAGTAAATGATATTAAGTTACAAGCATCTTCATAGTCACCAATACATAATATTATACCATACACCTGAAGGCTGTGTTTACCATGTGTTTACTTCATCTAGTTAACACATTTCTGAGATATTTTTTTTCATAATTTTAATTATGGGACTTCACTCAGCCTGTAGTGTGCAATGTAGAAGAGGCTTCTGCATGATCAATTTTCATGCCCTCTTGTGGGTTTTTCTGGCAGGCAAGAGTTGGAACACAGAGCTTTCTGTACATTACAACAGTTTTCAAGCATCTCAGTGTGAGGCAGAATTGATCCACACAGAAAGAAATTGCACAAACTGTTTCAGAAATAGTTCCTTTTTGAGCATATTTTCATTGATCTTGAGTCCAATGGAGCTTTTAACACATTTTATTTATTGTTTCCAAGTCACATTTGGGGCTTTGTCCTCAGATGGTACTCTGTATTTTCAACCTATTCAGGATCACTCTGTTTTTGTTTCAAGTGGGAAGGTACCTGGGAGACTTTCTAGTCGAACCCCCTGTTCAAAGAGGAAACCTATACCATTCCAGACAAATGGGTCTCCAATCTCCTCTTAAAAACTTCCAGTAATGAAGCACCCAATAACCTCTGGAGGCAAGTCGTTCCAATGATTAATTGTTCTCGCTGTTAGGAAATTTCTTCTTAATTCTAGGCTACATGTCTCTTTGATAAGTTTCCATGTTACTACTTGTCCTGTCCTCAGGTGCTTTGGAGAATAGGTTGACCCCGTCTTGTGTATGACAATCCCTCAAATATTGGAAGACTTTATCATGTCACCACTAGTCCTTCTCCTCATTAGACTAGACATACACAGTTCCTGCAACCATTCATCATATGTTTTAGCCTTCAGCCCCCTAATAATCTGTATTGCTTTTCTTTGCACTCTTTCCAGAATCTTAACACCTTTTTTGTATTGTGACCAAAACTGGATGCAGTATTCCAGGTCTGGTCTTATCAGTTCAGTATAAAGTAGTACTAATACTTCCCATGATCTTAATGCTATCCCTCTGTTGATGCAGCCTAGGACTGCATTGGTGTTTTTGGCAGCTGTAGCACATTTAAGTGATTGTCCACTAAGACTCCAACATCCTCTTCACTGTTATTATTACTGAGCAAGGTACCACCTATTCTGTACCTGTTTTATAACTATATTCTATACCTGTTCATATATTCTATACCTATTCTATACCTGAAGGTGGTAAGAAAATATTGGAAAAAGAATATCTAAAGCAGTGTTTCTCAACCTTGACAATTTTAAGGCATGTGGACTTCAACTCCCAGAATTCCACAGCCAGCA
>JANHFS010006402.1:64847-75613 GCA_032467975.1 Trimeresurus albolabris | reverse complement strand
GCGCCATCTGTTGGACGTAAAAGCAACACACGCTTTTACCAGACTGAGCCACAGCAACGCGTGGCCAGGTACAGCTAATAATATAATAAGGAAAGAAAAAAGAAATATATAGAAGAAACTTCTAAGAAAAATAAATAAATTTAGCAACTCTTCAATTCTTTCAAAGGTTACAAACATTTATCTCTTCATCCCATATCCCAACAGTTGTCTATAGACAAATCCATAAAAACACACCCCTCTTTTCAGTCCCTGGTGTCAGCAAAAATATTGCCAGAGGTAACAACATATTTTAATCTTGATCAAATAAAGCAACTTTATATTCCTGCCTTTTATTTATAACAGTTTAATCTTTAATTCATTCAAATATTGTTGTAGGATTTGATTTCTCTCCATTTCTTCCTTGTCCCATTGCACAGAGTTTTTCAACACATTAACAAGACACTTTTGTAAAACCAATAAGAAAAGAAAGTTAGAAAATATTACTTCACAGAAAGAGTAATGGACGCTTGGAACCAACTTTCAGCAGACGTAGAGGGTCAGTCATCAATAACTGAGTTTAAACATGCTTGGGATAAACACATCTCTATTATCTGACAAAAAATTAAAAATTATTGTTGTTATTATTAAAAATAATTAAAATAAATTAATTAACTGAAGAAAATAAAAACAAACTCAAAGAGCAGATTCGATGGACTACTGAGTCTTTGCAGTCAGATTTTTATGTTTCTGTAAAAAAAATTCTAGGCCACTCTCTTGGTTTGTCATGTGTATTTTTCTTTTAATTTTTAAAGCCTCGGCCAATTTCTTTTGTAGATCTGGTGAAACATCCTTTTCTATATCATTCTCTTGGTCTATTAGTTGTAAATTGAGTTTTGATATCTTTTTTATGTTGTGAGCTATTTTTTTCTACATTCATTATTTCTTTAATAATATTATTTGGACATAATTATCCATAGAAGTAGACATCACTGCTGACATTGATGATATTATGGCTACTATTTTCTGAGTTCATTCTTCAAGTCTCCTTAGAGTATTTTCATTATCAGAACATTTTGCAACATTTTGTAGATTTGGAAATATTTCCTCTACCTAATAACTTCAGTCCTTTCTAATGTCCAGTTTGAAATCATGAAATTACTTATTTTTGTTTTGTCTTCTAAGAACCAAAATAGAATACATTTACCATGGGAAGCTGTTAGTTCTTTATACTTAGTTCCAAAATCTTATTGTAAAAAAATTCAATGTTTCAATTTTATTTGGAAAATTAGTTCAAATTAGTTATAAATTAGTTATTTTTCCAGGATCAAAATCTTATTTAGCTTTTTGCTATTTATTTCAGATTTTTAAAATTCTTAAGCTTGCATTTAAAATTTTCCTTCATTCAGAATTGAAGCAGACTCTCTCAGAATTTTCAAACTTGTTGGTCTGGAGATTTCTAATGGCTTAGAAGTACCGGTAACTAAAAAGCAATTCCCGAAAGTGATTAGAAAGTGAGGTTTGCAACTTTAGTGTCTTTTAAAAGTTTCTGTCATGGTTGCTCCTGTCATTTCCTGGTGTTCAAACCCACAGAAAACCACTGTCCTGTGATCGCCTCATGAGGAGCAGCCACCCAGAGCACATGTGGACAATGTCCTGTCCTCTCCTTATCTGGAGAGGTTGCAAGTATCCAGTCTATTCATCAGTTCCTTGGTCTTTACTACAATTGATGGCTCTGCTTTTCAGAGCCATCTGGAAGTCTGTTTTTTTTCATATACTACGGCTGATGGGATCATTTAAACCATTTATTGACTGCATTTGGATGCCTACAACTCTGTACTTCAGCAGGTAACACATATACTCATGACTCTTCCTTTCTGATACAGCCTCAAGTGAGTGCTCAGAAGCATTTGCTTTTGCTTCCCATATTATGTAAAAATGATATTGGGAACATCTTATGTACAAGCCTAAAACTGAAATAATGCTCTTCTACACTTGCCAGCATAATCAAGTTCAAATACTCGATCCAAGAAAGACTACCTGTATTTTTGGGAAGATTTCACAAGTGGTACTTTTAAGAATAAACAAAATATTATTAAGGCTGTAGGAGAATTGTTACAGAGAATTATGATAAAGGTCTCATTAGGGAATGGCCCAATTTTCCCTGTGAATGATTTAGTAAAAGAAAACTACATTAAAATTAATTTGAATTCATCCTTGCCAGGCAGAAAACCTCTCTGTAGTAAACACCAACCTTTTAATTAGACAAGTTGCCCTTTTGTTTTCTAACAACAGCCCAACAGATATGTTTCTGCCATACTCTTATGAGGATTAGCTAAAAGAAACTGCATGTTGAACTTCACCTTTTAATTAACTTTTAATGAATTGTTTATCCAACAGAGCCTGTCACACTCAGAGCACCAAAATAGGGGCACATCTACAGCTCCACATTAAAGATATTTTGAAAAATATATTCTGTATATATTATGTTTCCTCTCTGTCATACTGTGTATCCCTATAACACTGCTCAATCATAAGTATTGATTCAGAGTCAGATAATCTCATGTTATTTAAAATATGCATTATAAAGTCATTACTGAACAAAGTAGTGCATGGCAGAAGCAATATCTAATTATGTAAACGTACCATCTTTATTTGTCAGTTTCCATTGCAGGGAAATAGATTTTCTTTATTTATGATGGCCTCGGTAGAATTATTTTAGGTGGAGCATTGTGGAGAGGTGTTGGCTGTCATGCCTTTGGTTGTTGGCAACATAGGCTTCTGTCTAGCTTGACAATGATTGGATTCTGGGAAGAAGCTAGATCGAGCTGAGGATCTGTTGTATGGCACGTGTAATCAATCTTGGCACTTGCTGTCAGAAAGATAACTTTGGTTCTGAGTCTGGAGGATCATTAGGAATGATACATCAAATGCTTGAAAACAAATAGGAGCTTAATCTTCAATAAAAGAGAACATCAGCAAAAAGTGCCTTCCATGATTCTGGTTACGTGACATACCGGGAGAAATTGGCAGGTTTACCTGTATTACATTTTGTTTTTCCAGTGTTTACAGAATTCACTCAGCATATATTGCCACAGAAGACAACAAGTCCATTTTACCATGCAAAAGATGGAAGTGAAAATGGCCTCACATTTAAACCTACAATCTTAGATTGTTTAAAATCAATAAGTTATTTCCTCCCCAAAGTCTTAGTTGGTGTAGACAAATCCTAATTGATGAAGCTGAGAATTCAGACCTCTCTTTTTGGTTCAAAGCCAATCTGCTTCCAATATGTTACTACATAAGAAATGAAAAAGCAAATAATCAAGAAATCATTTCCACTCTCTGTTAGTCATACTAAAGTACTTACTAAAGTACTAAAGTATGACTAACATAGAAACTTTAGTTAATAAAGGATGAAGATAATTTTTTTAATTGACTGACAGCTGTAATTGTTTTTGGCTTTATGACCTCTGTATATGTATCCATTTTGAAATAATCTGTGGGTGATGTCATATATTGTTTAATTTTTATTATTGAAAAGTAGAAAGGACTATTAGCAGAAGAAACTTGTCATATAAGATTAAATTGGATGTAATCCTGTTCCATGGTATTTAGAGATCAACTCTGTCCAGCCTTGGGCTAGAGAAAGTCTGTTGTGGTTGGGAATCTTGGAAATTGTACTAGACTGTGTGTGAAAACCAACTTGAAAACAAATATTCATTTATTATGTTTTTCCATGATTATATAATTTTGGATTGATTTTTTTCAACATTGTTTGAGCATAGTTATTTGTGTAAATCAGATAAATTGAAATCACAATACCATTATTTTTTGACAATTTCTATGCTCATCTGTATGTTATCCCTAAACAAGTCCATAATTATGTTTTATGCTCAAGGCTAAACAAGAAAGTAGCATTCCTTAGTTCAATTCAATAGCTGGCTTTTGTAAATCATGCTTCTCATCTTACAAAAATCATGGATTTTAACAAATATCATTCAGTTTAGCCAAGATCTGGCTCAGACTCGCTGTTTCTCTCACCACTTGATTCTGTAATACTTCATTCCAGTGCATACATTTACTCTGGTGAATCACAGTCGCATGCTATGCAATGTTATGCAATAGTACAGGTAATCCTCGGCTTATGATCACAATTGAGCCCAAAATTTCTGTTGCTAAGTGAGACATTTGTTAGCTGGCATACTGTTTTCAGTGAAAATTACTTCTGAATCCCAGTTTCTTTTAGGCTTATGAAGTAATTGTAATCTATGCAATAATATTCATTCAGTAATGCTGCAATCAAGTATGGAATATTGAGAATATGGAATTGTATTGAAGAGGCCACAGAACAGGGATATTTCTGACTGAACATATTTGACGTTAATTAAAATGCTGAAGAAATAACATGTCAAAAAATTGAGTTATCCAATTCTATATCAATCAATGGGATTTCTGATATGGACTTTTGTAAAACATATTTCACATTGATGGAATTTTAGATAGCTTTTATCTGGGTTTTATTTTTGTATCTACTTATCTGAAAATCAGCTCAGAGAGACCTGTTTATAATGGTCATATATATATAAGTTTTAATTGTATTTCTAATTACTGTATATGTCATATCCATAATTATAACATTATCATGTAGATTAATTCAAACCTTTGTAAATAAACAGAGTTAGTTTCCTCTTTGAATTTTTATTCTACAGTTCTGGGGAAAACCTTGTTTCAGTCAAAGAAACAAGATCAAAGCCGTGTGTGTGTGTGTGTGTGTGTGTGTGTGTGTGTGTGTGTGTGTGTGTATGCTTGGGCGGTGGGGAAGGGGGGGAGGAATGAATAACAATGGTTGTTTTCCCCCAGTAGCCATGTTTGCAGCCATATTTATTATAAGTAGCCTTGGGCAAAAAACTTATACATCTCATTAATCCAAATCAGCTTCCTGGATTGTATGCTAAATGTGGTTGCAGTTGCCACATAGTATATGTTTTCTTTTACACCTTTTGTTCTTCGGTACAGCACTTATGAAACTAAGGAACAATTGTCACATCCCATTGCATGAATAAAATGTACAAGAATTGATGGGGCTTTCTATCTAATGTAGTTACCATGAACCTGGTTTGTTTATTTAATGAACAAAATGTCACAGTGTATCTGCATCCTACTGACATCTGAAACAGTGGCAGCTGCTGGTGGCAGATTTCCTGAAACAGAGGTGCAGAATTAACCAAAGCAATTTGCATTTCATCCCAAACAAAATTCCTTTTGAAAATGTTCTTTAAATGTGTATATATGCATGCATGCACACACACATATGTTCTGCACAGATGTTTTGTGAACTACTATGAAATGGCAGAGAGGCAAAGGCCTGCTAAAATCATACCAAAATATATTTGCAGGATGCTTAGAATTATGATGATTTAATTATCTAGAGGTATTTCAGTCAAAAGGAAATGTCAACCATGGCTGTATTTAATG
The DNA here is from genome assembly GCA_032467975.1 of Trimeresurus albolabris. Lineage (NCBI taxonomy): Eukaryota > Metazoa > Chordata > Lepidosauria > Squamata > Viperidae > Trimeresurus > Trimeresurus albolabris. The sequence goes on along the minus strand of JANHFS010006402.1, from coordinate 70,159 downwards.
TAATTTTTGTATTTATGAGATAAAAATATAGGGAATTATGAAAAATACTACAATTTGTAGTAATAATGTACTGATATTTCTCTTTTTATCCTGCAAACTATTTTATATTAGCTATCACCATTTTTTTCAGCAAACCTATAAGGCTGATCATTTCATGCTTCTCAATATCACCTTTGATATTGAGGGGAGTAGACCGTAGTCATGGCAGAATAATCTGTTTAGGGAAACTTAAAGGCGGATATGGCTGAGCAGAGACTTGAAGTCAGTTCCTCCAGCTGAGCTCCAACTCATAAATCTAAAGCTGCACATTTTCTTATTTGTAATTAAGTTCCTTCAACTCAGTGGGATTGACTTCTGGCAACTTTGGCTGAAGTTAAGGAGCATTTGAACTGATTACTACTTGGCTGGAAGACCACCAGGCTTTAGGTGAGGTTGGAAATTTAAAAAAAATATTCTTAGATGAAGGAAATAGCAAATAACTTCCATATTTGTGGCCAAGAAGATGTATGTCCATGAAGTCACAGAAGGGAGATATTTCCTTTTAGATATGTGTAAGGTTACATTCTTATCCTGATTACTATTTCATTCAAGCATTTTTACTGTAACTGTAACCTAAGACATGATCTGATATACCATACTACAATCTAAATATCATACACTATGACAATATTAATCTGTAACCATATTTGAATAAAGTTCTGGGATTCAGTCTTGAATTCAAAATCTAACCAGACATCACCTCACTGGATTGCCTTTTATGAGTCACTTTCTCTCATTTTAGCTTTTCCCCATAAAAAAGAAGAAAAACTATTAACTGCTCAACACAGGAATAGTACTACGAAAATTGTGGATAACAACTGAGATCAATTTAATTGTTAGGTCACCTTTCTCCAACCTTGTGTTCTCCAGATGTGTTCCATTACTACTTTCATCATAGCCCAGATAACATTGGAATGGAGTGGAATATCTGGAAATTTTCTTAGTAGACTGTGTATTTAATTTTAATCTTCCTCCACTGCAAAGCTTTATGCAATATGTGACACTTCTTAAAAGAAGCGTCCAAACAGAAAATGAAAATATAAATGAACATTCCTTAAGCTATGAAATGGCATTTTAAGGAATTTGAAATGTATTACCAGAACATATGCTGATTCCTAATATATAAGAAAATTCAAAAGCTATAGACATGTCAAAAATCTGCCGTTTCAAGGTTTGAAACATATATAAATATACGAAAACATATAAATATATGAAAATAATCTACAAACATGTGTTTTATTACAGGGGTCCCCTACCTTTCTGGATTGGTAGCCCGGTGGGAAAGGGAGGGGCAGGCACCTTTATGCGCACATGCGCACACAGGCAAATGTGGTTGCGTACATGTGTGCATGAATGGGGCCGTGAGCATGTGCTGGTGTGCACCTTGTGGCTCAGCTAGTGCCGGCACAAGGCTCATGGCTCGCAGCTCGGCTAGCGCTGGCATGCAGCTCGGCTGGTCCCGGCTTGGGGCTCGTGGGTTGCGGCTTGGCTAACGCCAATGAGAAGCTTGTGACTCGGCTGGTGCCAGTGTGCGGTGCACGGCTTGGCTAGCACTGGCAAGAGGCTTACAACTCATGGCTTGGCTAGCGCTGGCGCAAGGCTCGTGGCTCGGCTAGTGCCAGTGCAAGGGGGGTGAGCACACAGACATATGTGCATGCACTGGCCAGCCACTCAGTGACCCAGTGGCCAAGAGGCCATGGTCTGGTAGTGGGCTGTGGCCCATAGGTCGGGGACCTCTGTTTTAGTATGAAAATACAATTACAAAAAGGGTGACCCTCATACAAAAATGCATGAGAAGTAAGGAAAATGGGATTTTATGTGGTTGAGTATAGAAACTCTATAGAAAGAGCCCAAATGCAACTTGCAGGTGGGGAAAAAAGAACAATCTGACAAAAAAAAAATCAGCATCAGTGATCCTTGCAAGATACAAGATTCAGATCCTTTTTAGTGAATCCAACAGGTACTCTACTTCCCCTACTACTGCTACTTAACTAATCTCAAAGTACCTAATCACTGGAGAACCTTTACTCTCACACAATGTCATGCCCTCCTCTCAGCTGTCCTTGAAGGTCGATACAAGAAGATTTCCTGTGAGGGGGGAAACATCACTGGGACTCTGGACACATACAAATAGCAAAACATGTACTCCTCCAGTGTCTATACAACCGAGACATTCGTGCCATTATTGTCACTATTATTATCTTTAGTATGTTACCATTATTGCATAAATACCCAGGGTGCACAGGACAATTCAATACCTCCATATTGCTAAGTACTAATTCTGCTACAACATATTGTCAATGCTGTGACAATGGATGTCATCGCTCTGACAACTGAGAATCAGCAGCCATTTTTACTTTTGCTTCTAGTGTGCCTTTTCTATTCCTTTAGAGTTCAGATGTAGAAGGGGGGATGGGGTAAATGCTTCAGGGCTTAGCTAGCCATAACAATGTAGAAGTGTGTGAACTCAAGGACATGGTCTGATAAGGTTTTGGCGGGCTGAGGATCCGGTGAGAAAAGCCCGCGTCTTGCATTAATTAGGGAATGTGATTTATGACAGCGTTTGTGGGGTGGAATTGCCACTTATTACTTTGTATCTGAAGGGAGGGAATCTCAGTTTTGGGTTCAACTATGTAAGTGTCGATACTACATTTCCTAATAAAATGTTCTTTAAGGAAGAATTCTTGCCTTGAAATTCTTTTACCGATTTCATCTATCGGAACCATGATATTAACCCAAAACTACCTTTTTCTTTAAAATTATGGGGTCCTGAGCTCCAGTCGCCTACCCAAAGTAGAAGGGAGGCTGACCAAGACTTGGGGAAGATCCCAATATGGAGAAGAAGGTGTCACCAGCACTGCAGCCACAATTGGTACATCAGCGGATGGAGCGCAGGCCATCGTGCCGATTGAAAGCACTGTCTCGGATGCTTCGGCGACGGGGGCAAGACCAAAGACTAAAGAACTCATCTGGTCATGTGAGTGGGCCCTGCATAATGGAGACCTTAAGCAATCAGAAATGACCCAGCTGAAGAGGGATTCTTCGAAAGCAACAGAGACCGAATACTTGCTGTCAGCTCCCCAAAGAACATGCTCTCCTGATAGAGGAGGGGCAAAGAGAATGGCACCGTCGGGCAACTCAGGTGATTGGAAGTACCTGACTGAAGTCCGGAGCCAGTCAGTTGAGCACCTTAGGGAGATATTTGAAGGGCTGGAGGTGGGAACCAAGGAACATGCCACCCGTCCGCTGCCTACCAGCAAAAAGGAGGATGATCAAGGCAGGGGTAGTTCCTCGATAAGAAGAAGTTCTAGTCCTGTGCTAGGGCCAGGGCTCCCTCCCCACCTTCACAATCACTGGCATTAGCCTCGAGCCCCATGCGAGAGAGAAGTCTGGACCATCAGCGGCAGTGAGCCAGTCCCAATTGTCACTGACGGTCATCAAGTCCAGCCCATCACCATCAACGTGACAGCCCTAGTTGCCGAGTATGGTGTTGTGATTCCTCGGCAGCTGGGTTTGAGGAATCAGATGAGGAGGTGGGACCTGGAGTGACATTAGAGTCAGAGAAAGGCTCTGAGGAGCTCCAAGACTTACAATTGGACAAGGAGCCCCTCTACTCGCGCTCAGGCTGAGATACAGCTGAGCTGGGAGCCTGAGCTGGACAGTGATGAAGAACAGTTGAGACAATTCCCGGATGCACGAATGCGCAGGCAAGAGAAGCTCCAAAGGCAAAGGAGAAGGCATTAGGAAGCCACGCCTTGGCTGAATTATAAAAGGGAAGGTGTAGGAGGTGCTGGTTGCCAAAGGCAACCATTTGTGTTGAGGATCGAGTTTCTGTGGACTGTGTTTGTTTGCCTTGGAAATTGACTCAGGTCTGTGAGAATAAAAGGGGTTAGTTTTTTCTTGCAGTTCTTGCCTGTTTCTTGGAAGAATGGTTTCTCCTTGTGAGCATAACAAGGACTCATGTAGGCTGGGACAGAACAGTTTGCCTTCAGCCTTCTACCTCCCATTACCATGGAGCAGTGACATGTGGAGAATGCCTGCTCTCCTAGCAGCTGGCTTTGTTGGCAGCTCAAGTTGCTCAGCTTTAAGCCTCCGCTCCTGCTGCTCCACAACTCTGAAAGAAGTGTCCATTTGCAGTGCCTGACAAATTCAATGGCACTCAGGAGATGTTTCCAGCTTTTTTGGGCCAATGCCAGCTCTTTATGAACCTGAGAGCAGCTGACTTCCCCACTGACCATTATAAAGTAGGGTTTATGATCAGCCTCCTCTTTCTGGTGCTGCAACTCATTGGGGCACACCCCTGCTAGCCCAGCCTAGTCTGTTTTGGGGTAATTTTGGGGGGTTTTGTGACTATAGGTGTCTTATGTATGAGAACCCCATTAAGATGCAGACTGCTACCTAATGCCTGAAAGCTCTGAAGCAGGGCTGATGCCCTTTACAGGGATATATCAGTGAGTTTTGACTACTTAGCCAGGATTCAGCCTGGAACAAAGCTGCACTCATGGACGCTTTTCAGAATGGCTTGTCAGAGGAACTGTTGGATGAGCTGGCCCATGTCACTGTTCCCCCAGACCTCAATGTGTTGATTCATCTCTGTTTGCAGATCGACGCTCAGCTGCAGCAGCGTAGGAGTCATTGTGCCACCCCAGAGACCCGGGCAGTCCCAGTTGTCCATGAGACTCTGGTTCTGTGGGAGGAGCCTATGGAGTTAGGTGCTACCAGATCTTGCCTATTGGTGGCAGAAATGAATAGACAACGTTCGGGGGGGTTGAGTTTCTACTGTGGGGATCCTGGACATTTGGCTGCCTTCTACCCCAAGAAGCAATGAGGAGCGTCAGTTACCAAGCCTGCCTCCCAAAAGCAATCTCATCTGTCGGGAAACGCCCCAAGCCTGACCTAAAAGACCTTTTGGGTCAGGCTTCCCCCAACACCAAGCGACATCCTTCGGATGCTGTACTCGGACATCCATGCACTTGATACTGGCAGCATGCTTGATCCTCCCCGGAAGCCACAGTACATGCTTTGGTCAACTCTGGGGCCACCACAAACTTTATGGATGATGTCATGTGTCTGATTAAGGAAACACTTAAAGGAACTTTCAGGCATATTCTTCCTAAAAGCATTTATTAAGGTTCCACATTACATCAGCACAGCATGGAGAAATGCTTAGAACTGGCTTCTCTTCCGTTACGCATCAACATCTTAAGCATTTCTCCCTCCTTCTTGGGGTCATGGTTCACATCTTCCAATCAACTTGGAAGATGTGATTTACT
>JANHFS010006402.1:36791-49763 GCA_032467975.1 Trimeresurus albolabris | reverse complement strand
TCTCTTTCCTCTCCCTCCCTCCCCCTTCTTTCTCCAGGTGAGGAGAGAGAGAAAAAAATGAAAGGCAGAGGGCACCGAAGGGGTGGGGAGGGGGGCAGGAGGCAGCAGAAGACCCAGTCGCCACTGGAGGCACCCAGCTCTGCTGCTTGCCTGGCCTGCAGGGATGCCCCGGCTCACGATCACGTTGGCAGGCTGTCCCATGTGGTGCTGGTGTCCCTGGGCTAAAGTCGGGGCCATGGGGCATCTGCAGAATGCCCTGCCCATTGGCTGCATTGCCAAGCCTCCCCTCGTGCCGCCAGCATCCCTGGGCTTAAGTCACGGGGCATCCGCAGAACACCCCCATCAGCTGCATTGCCAAACCTTCTCCCGCGCCGCTGGCATCCTCGGTCGGAACCGGGGCAACGATCCGCCTCCTGCCAGGACCAATGCTGGAGCCTCCTGTGCTGCCGGTAGGTCCGTCATGCTGGAGGAGCTGGGGCCGCTCCGCACCGCACAATGCTCCTGGCAATCCGTGACCCACCAGCATTGCCCAGGGAGCGATGCCCCCGCCGGCCGCCACCCCAGCTGGGACTGCTGCCCGGGGGGCAACAGTAGGAAGAAGGGGAGGAGGAGCGCAAGGAAGCTGGCGCTGGGCCCCAGGAGGAGGTGCTCCTGTGGGTCCGCCCAAGGCTCTTCTGCTGCTGGTTGAAAAATGCCTCCCCCTCCCTTTCTCTCCCCCCATCTTCTGCTCACCTCACATTCTTCGCCGACAAAGCAGCCAGGACTCTGGCGCACCTTCCCGGCCAGCTGGGCCAACAGTCCCATGGCTGGGGATCGCAGGGGTTGCTCTCCCTCAGGGCTGTAGCTTGCAGGAAGGCTGGCCCGCTCAGCTGAGGGTCTGGCGGGCTGCTCCCAGCGGGGATCTCGGGGCTCCCCTGAGCAGTTCCCCGGCCACGTTCACCTGGGATGGGGCCAGCCAGGGAAATGGACTTCCTGGCTGCGCTTCTCCCAGGGGGTGGGGCACCAGGGCACAGGGCCAATCAGGAGCCCTGCAAGGGGGCAAATCCGGATCAGAGAGAGAGAGAGAGAAGCACAAGTGCCTCTGTCTCTCTCTCTCTCTCCAAATGGCGGAGGAGGCTTGGAGCTGCAGGGGCAGGCTCAAAAATGTCCCCAAAACTTCTTGCTCCATCGCCCCCATATCGCCCCCTTTTCGTTCCTTCGCCCCCCTGAAAAATGAAATCACTCCCTGGGGGTGATATCGCCCAGGTTAAGAACCACTGGTATAGGCTAAGACTGAATATCAAATGGATAATGAGTCAAAGATATACTTACAGGTGCTTATAAACTAAGTATCTGCTCTCCAATGCTGATTTTGATGCAGCCAAGATTTACTCAGTAAATGTGATAATCCTTAAGGTGCCAGGAAATCTTTTGTTTTTGGCTACAAGCAAATAACACAGTTATCATTTTAGAATGTATCCATGAACTAATGGAATTCTTGATGGAAGACAATGATTCAAGTTGCTAGAACTGTGCTAAGGGCCATGTTCCAAGCACCATTTTCATATTACACTTGCCTTGTGTGTATTTTATTTACCTGGTATTGAAAACAAAAAGATGAGACTTCATTGAAATAATCATAAAACTATTTTTCCTATACTAACGACAGCTTTGGGGCATGTTTCTATGGAAACCACTTTCCTTATGTGCTTTCTATAGTTAAAGGTCTCACATGGACTTTCTTTCTATGTATTGCCTGTATAAACTGCAGAATCTGTACATGATCTCTAACACAGATCAGCTGAGTCTCCTGAAATGTGTCAGAAAACATTATCAGGAGACAAACACCTGTTATTGCAGATTCCCATAAATTTATAGTTAATCAGGTCCTTAGTGGCAAGTTGGCAACTGAACTATAAGCACTGCATGAGGGATTTTTATTATTATAGAGGTCATTTTCTTATCCTAAATAGCAAATCAATTGTAGCTATGAATTAACCTAATTTACAAAATTTAAATATATTTGTGTTGAATAATTTAAACAGAGCACATAGTCTGTCTCCTACTATAACCTAAACTTTGTTGGCAGAAACTCAGTGGGAATAATCTGATTCTGATTGTGCAATTAAAATGTTGCCCATAATAGCTGTTAATCTTTAATTAAACCATTTATTAGAAAGATATGATAAAACATTGTTAAAAATTAAAAATGAGTTACCAAAATAATTCCATGAATAATGTTATTGATTTCAAGTTTATCATTTTTTTCATTTTTAAAAATGGATTTGGTTTATTTATGTAACTTTTTTAAATCTATGCACATATGTCATAATAAATTTAATAATTTGGTTTCTAGCCAGGAGAAGGAAACAGAAAAACAGGACATTTCAAGGAAAGGGTTTTCTCTAGTATAAGTTACTATAGTCTAACTTTAGCTAATAGGTACACAAATGTTGCTAATGAATGTTCCACCCAATTAAATAAATGTTATGGACTAATTAGTTCCTTTCAACTGATAATACTGTCCAATATATATAAATTGATTTGCAGCTTTATCAAAACCTGAATATCAAATCTTTTCTGAAATACTTTTGTTTAAAGCAAAATATTTAATTTCTTTTTACATACTATTTTGCATTAACATAAGAAAACCAAAGAGGTCTTTCTAAAGAATGTCTTTCATTAGTGATTAAAGTTTTCCTTCACTGTTAATGCACAAAAAGCCTCAACTGATTAACATTCTAATTAAAGCAGCAGTATTATAGTTTTAGCTGGGATTTCATCTAATGAACAGAATGATGCTTAAATTTGGGTAGAAATATACAGTAAGATTTCAATCTTCTGCACACTTTTATGGAAATAACCAACATTGAACATACTGTCCAGTTGACTGCTCTGTTGCCTTAATATAATAAAACTAAAAAAATATGCTATTGATTCTACCTCTTCTCTGCCACAAGGGTAGAGAAGGTGAGCCATGGGAAGTTTGCAGTATTTCTCCTGTAAAAGAGCAAAGGAAGGTCATGACAATAAGATGTGGTAAAGGCCAACTGTAATTGAATAGATCAGGAAGTAAATTTAGGCAGCGTATCTCTTGGATTGTTTTTGGTAACCTACAAAAACTGGGCAGTCAGTTCAAATTGTATACAGCTCAGTATCTTTGGATTTTTAGTTTAAGACCAACCAAGGCTCCATAAAATGATCTGGAAAAGGCCACGTGAAAGGAGCTTTTGCTTAAGGGATTTCTTCCAAGTGGGTTGGAAAATATCAGTGAAAAAAAAAAGAGAAGAGCTTAGAAGGCAGATATAAACCAAGATTTAAACATTACTAACCAAACTCTTGTCTCTACTCAGATCAGCACTGCTTCTAGCTGCATTTGAAATGCATTTGTCCCTACTAAATATACAGTTAAGGAATTTGAATTAAACAGATTCCAGCAGATTAAAGTTGGAACATAAACTAATAGTAGTTCAAATTACTAGTTGTACTAAATCCTTTGCCTGATAAATGTCTGATTTTTAAACTACCAATTGAGAGGATCTCTTCACATTCCTCTCTCAGGCAGCTCAATGGAAATTGAACTAGTCCTTGTTTTGCTGGAGAAACAACTTTTAACATATCCTATATTTTGTCATGTTGGCAAGATTTATGTCAACTCAATATTTACAGTTCTAGAACATCATATATAAATCTTTAATTCAAGCTGTAATCTTTTCCTTCAATTATTTTCATTACTCTGTATACTTCCATATTATAGCCAGTGAATCTGACAGCTTGATTCCTCATTTAAGAAAAAAGAAAAAAAACAATCCATGCAGATGACATCTAAAAAGTACTTTAATTACAATATTCCTTGTGGGCAAAAATAGACCAGCAGCAGATAATTGTAACTAGTCTCATCTCAGTTAGGAGATCCAGTTACTGGTAGAAATCTTTACCAATATAGGATCATGTACAGTACTATCACTATATAAACCCTGCCCACAGTGGTATCACAATGCAGGGCTGTAAAGGAGAAGCTCAACTTGCATCACTCTATCATGCCAACAAGAACCCAAAAGCATTTTAAAAATTTAAAGTTTAAAAATTAGGCAGTGATATTTATTTATCATATGATAACCAAAGCAGTGAGAAAGATGTTGCTTTTAAAATGATTCAGAATGTTGTCTTCAGTGTCTTAAACTACTTCTTAACATAGTTTGGGCTACCTTTGCAAAAATTATTGCAGGAAAAAAAGAATGTCACATATATTATACACTAGATCAGTGTTTCTGTAGCTCAGCAACTGTAAAATATGAGGTATTCAACTCCCACAATTCTGGGAGTTGAAGCCCATACATTTTAAGGTTTCTCATTTTAAAAATGTGGTACTGGATAATATTTATGTATACTACCATGCAACTTTGATCCAAAAGCCTTAGATGTGGCTCCCAGGGTTCCTTCAAAAGCTGTTTTCAAATTATAACTTTCAATTAGACAATCCACGACCCCTCTGGGTTCTCATTTAAGAGATATTTACTTGCTAAAATTCTCTTTACAGTTTTTTTATTAGTTTATAATATAAAATACAAAAATACAAAAGCAAATAGTAGGAAAAATAAGGGAGGGAAAAGGAAGGGAAAAGTGTAGAAAGGAAGGGCAAAAGAAAGAAAAAGCATTGAATTAAGACTTGGATGACATGGTTTTTTATGGTACGACAAAATTAAAGTAAATGATGATTTTTAACAACCATTTTGTTAGATGTGCCATTCTAAGAGTTTGGAATAAATATAAAACAAGGTTTTCTATGAAGATGCGTCTTTGGCTATCCCCCCAGGAAGCCCTTTTCAGAAAAGAAATGGTGGCGAAGCCAGACTGATGGACTTATGGTAAAATAATATCTTTTCATTTTGGTGATCCTACCCTCAAGTCTAAGGAAGAATTAAAATTAGAAGGACATGTCTGCCATTAATTTACATATTTACAGTTGAAAGAAAAATTTAAATTAATAAAGTCATGGATGCGACTTTATTAAAAATGAATTGGAAATCTTATTGTGTGGTAGTGATGAACATATTACTGCTAAGGTCTATAAAAGGTTACTGAAATTGAATTTGGGATGTGAACATGTAAAGCATTGTATAATTCAATGGGCAAGGAATTTTGGATATAATGTTATGCTCGAACAATGGGAGAATATGTGGATGAAAGGTTTAAAATTTACATTAAATTACAATTTAAAAGAAAATTTCTATAAGATGATGTATTGCTGGTATTTTAACACCAGACAAGTTATCCAGAATGTATAAAGGTATTTCAAATGAATGTTGGAAATGTAAATGTAAAGAAGGGACCTTTATCATTTATAGTGGACATGTGTTAAAGCAAAGAAATATTGGAGTAGGATTCATATTCTAATACAAAAAATATTAAGGTGAACATAAAGATAAAACCAGAAACTTTTCTTTTGGGTATGATGGAAAAAGACATTGGGGGGAAAATGGAACTTTGAGGTTATATATGTTGAAGGCAGCAAGATTACTTTATGCACAAAAATGGAAGGACATTTTGATCCCCACAATGGATGAATGGCATGGCTGCAAAAGTTGATGGAGTTAGCAGAGATAGCTGAATTGACTGTTTTGGTCAAAGAAAAAAAAACATAAATACTTTTGTTTCTACTTAGAAGCCGCTTCTGGACTTTGTGCTTGAGGTGGGAAAAAAAATGGAACTTTGATTTTAGAATCCCCAATGCCTTCAACAATGATACAGCTTCTAATGTACTTGAAAAATTCTTAAAAATTCTTTACAATTACAAGAGATATCTGCATGAAACTAACCCACATTGACCTATATCGCCCAATCTAATTTCAGAAGTTGAACACAGGAAATATTTTATGTATTATATTTATGTCATAAAATGTTTTTAAAAATGTTCCAAATTTTAATTCCACAGGAATCATGAGCCCCAGATTTTGGATGCATTCTATATTTGGTTCAAAAATTGTTACCCTATTATGGACCATTTTGCCCAGTTAAAGGTTATGGGAACAAAACTTTTAGTAGTCTATATTGTAGATATTGTAGCAGAGGTCAATTGATATATATCTTAATTATATTAGTATAATTTAATTAAATCAAATTTAACTTGCCTAGTTCTACCATTTCCTGTCCCAGCACTACCCATTTTTTTTATGATGGATGATTCTTGAAATGTTGCCCAACCTGAATATATCACCAAATGAAGGTGAGAATTGTGTTTCTAGACATGGTAAATAGGACTTTCACTCTGATCTGGCCTACTGGGCTTGAGATAAGTTGTAAGCAGCTCAGGGATGAAAAGCAGTAGTAGCAGTGAAAATAATTTAACAAAGCTATAACCCATTTTCTGCTATAGTCTAAGTGAAGCAAGGGTTTCTATTCATATAAACATTATCAGTTTCAGACAAGGGTTGAAAGATAAAAAGGACAAGTATAGAAAGTGGAAAGAGGAGCACATAACTAAGTCAGAATATCAGCAAATAGCCCAAGCCTGCAAAGATGAAGTAAGGAAAGCTAAGGCTCAAAAGGAACTAAGGCTTGCGACCAAAGTCAAAAATAACAAAAAAAAGCTTCTTTCAACATGTAAAAAATAAGAAAAAAGTGAAGGAAACGATTGGTCCATTAGTGGGTGAAAGTGGCAAGAAGGTGACAAGCAACAGGGAGAAAGCAGAACTATTTAACTCGTTTTTTGCATCTGTCTTTATTTACAAAAGGAAAAAACAGTCCAACCTATCAAAAACAGTACCATAAAAAACAGATTAGAAACACAGGTTAATGGTTGCTGAAAGAGCTCTCTGACAAACTAAGGAACAAAAAGTACAAATAACATCAATACCTGGGAAGATCCTAGAAAAGATAATAAAAAAAAACAGATCTGTGAACAACTAAAAGCAAACAAAGTCATAACTAGTAGCCAGCACGGGTTTGTTAAAAACAGATCATGCCAAACTAATCTCATCTCATTCTTTGATAAAGTGACTAAACTAGCAGACCAGCGAAATGAAGTGGATGTAGTATACTTAGATTTCAGCAATGCATTTGATAAAGTAGACCTACACAACCTACTCTTGGGTAAGCTAGGAAAAGGTGGAATAGACAACATCACCACCTGATGGATCTGTAACTGGCTGGAAAACCGTATTCGATGAGTAGTCCTCAATGGCACCACATTCACATAGAGAGAAGCAAGCAGTGGGGTCCCACAACGCTCCGTCTTAGGCCCAGGACTCTTCAATATCTACATCAATGACTTAGATGAGGGAATTGAAGGGGAACTCATCAAATCTGCAGATGACACCAAATTGGCAGGAGTAGCCAACACCCCAGAAGACAAACTCAGGATAAAAAGATCTTGACAATTTCAACAATGGGCCTTATCCAACAAAATGAGTTTCAGTGTGGAGAAAAGCAAAGTCTTTCATTTAGGCAGGAAAAACCAAAGGTACAAGTACAGATTGGGTGAGACCTGGCTTAAAAACAGTAACTGTGGGAGGGACCTTGGAGTCCTAGTGGACGATCACTTAACCATGAGCCAGCCGTGTGCAGCAGCAACCAAAAAAGCTAATATAATCCTGGGTTGTTTAAACAGAGGCATAGAATCAAGAGCACATGAAATATTAATACTGCTTTATAAAACCCTAGTAAGACCACACCTGGAATATTGCAGTTAATTTTGGTCACCATATCACAAAAAAGATGTTGAGAGTTTGGAAAAAATTCAGAGAAGGTCAACTAAGATGATCAAAGTCCTGGAGACTAAAACATACGAAGAACGGCTGCAGGACTTGGGTTTGACTAGTCTAAAGAAAAGAAGAAATAGGGGAGACATGATAGTAGCGTTCCAGTAGCTGCCCCAAGGAAGAGGGGGCCAGGTTGTTCACCAAAGCACCAGAGAGAAAGATGAGAAACAATGGTTGGAAACTGATCAAAGAGAGAAGCAACCTGGAATTAAGGAGAAACTTCCTGACAGAACAATCAACTAGTGGAACAGCTTACCCCCAGAAATTGTGGGCACTCCATTACTGGAGATTTTCAAGAAGAGGCTGGACAATCACCTGTCTGAGACGGTATAGGTTCTCCTACTTGAGCAGGGGGCTGGACTAGAAGACCTCTTCCAGCTCTATTCTATTCATTCAAGTATAAAAAAATGGAAAGAGGGGTTTATAACTGGAGCAGAATACCACCAAATAGCCCAACTCTGCAGAGATGGAGTCAAGAAGGCTAAGAATAAATTTTGACTTGCAACAAATGCCAAAAGTAACAGAAAAGGTTTCATTCAATACATAAAGAGTAGCAAGAAAGTCAAGGAAACGATCAGTCCCCCAGTGGAAGAAGATGGCAAGAAGGTGATGGGCAGCAGGGAGAGAGCAGAACTACTTTTGTCTTTAGGCGAAAGGGGAAAAAATAGCCCAACTTATAAAACCAGCACAATGAGAAAAAGAACAGGAATGCAGGTCAAAATAGGCAAGGAATTGATAAGAGAACACTATTGGCCTTGGACACGTTTCTGGCTTCATCCGGAAGGGAGCCGATACCTCTGGGATCTGCCCAGAGCCTACTGGTCAGCAGCCTTTCTGGCTGATCCTTGGGTGGGCTCCTCACAGGTGTTCTCCTTTCAGTTTGCAGGAGAGCCTAAAAACACATCCGCTTGCTTGACCAGATCTGGTCAGTGCATGGGCAATGCTGGGGGGCCCTGTAGCTACCTAGATGGCGTGGTGGCGGCGGCGGTCGTTTAGCCAATTTTTCATTTGTCAAAATTGGCTCCCCATCTTTGCTGGTGTTTGAAGAGAGGGTCGATGCGGAGGGGCTCAGAACTAAGGACCTGCAGTTGAAACTTTTTGGTTCGGAAGAGACTCACTGGGTCCTTTGCCTGAAGGAGACCCAGAAGGCGGCCCTGCTGGGTGCCGGGTGCTGTTCAGGGAAGTGGGGGACCCAGGCCCTTAAAGCGGGGAGCAGGGAGGGGACAGGAGCCTTTTGGAGTGGTGGTTTCACTGTGGGCTAGCCAGCCCCTGCCCTCTCTTTGCACAGGTACTGGCCTCTCTTTGACCACTTTGTCCGCCGGGCCCTCCACAACAGCAGCTTGTCCATCCAGCTCCCGGCAGCAGTTTCCACTTTTGACCTTTACCCTCTGGCTGAGGACGGCACTTTGAGGCCTTTCAATGGCCGTTACCTGCACAGTTACCTCAAGGCTCTTCCTGTGGGCTTCTCAGTTTTGCCGCAGGTACGATGGAATCCCAAGGTTCCCGTTCCCCCTTTCTCACGTGCTGAGCACGCCTGCGTCTTGGTGACCTTGTTTTCCTCCTCTGCAGCACGAGCGGGTGCTTTTTGTACTGAACATGTTATTGGGCACAGAGCAGCCCATCCTCCTGGTTGGGGAGCCGGGCTGTGGAAAATCCACCTTTGCCGAGATGCTTGTGCAGCCCAATTACTTGTATCACCGGGTGTGCCTCACGCCTGCTTTCCGCACAGTGCACTTGCGTCAACTGCTGCTCAGGAGGTCTCAGAGCGCCCTGAGGGAGAAAGGCCTCTTCCCGACTGGCAAGCCCACCCGGGGGGCCGCAAGCAAAGGACGCTTCCTCTTCTTGATGGAGGACTTGCACCTGGCTTTTGTCGGTGAGTTCTCCCCTCCCCTCCCCCTTCCCTTCTCTAAGGTTGGGGAGTGAGCTCGGAAAACGCTGCAGCAGGTCCCATGGTCTTCCGCCTCCTTTTCAGATCCAGTCCGAGGTACCAGCCCCGTGATTGAGTCTCTGCGCCAGACTCTCACCCTCCAGCAGTTCTATCACGCGGAGACTCTGGAGCTGCAGCAGTGCCCGGCCACAGGCTTCAACTGCTTCGGTACTCTTTCCGTCCCGATCACTGGCAGCCTGCCACTTTGTCCTCGTTTCGGCAGGCTTTTCAGCACAGTGGTGCTTCCGGCCGTGAGCAGGGTGTCTTTGCTCAGCATGCACACCGGCACAGTCCTAACCTGGCTGGAGAAATTCCCTCTGCTGACCCGGCATCACGAGTTAGCCTCTGCAGTGGTCAAGGCCACCCTGGACACTTACGAAACAGTGAAAAGAAGGTTCCACCCCTCCCCCGCTTGCTGCCTCTTCCAGTTCTCCTTGCATGACGTTGCGAAGGTGATCAAGGGGATGCTCCTGTTGCGGCCCCGTCCGGGGATTCACCTGAGCACCCCCCTGGAAGACCACGGTTCCAAGGGGGCAACCCCCAGGCGCATCTCTGTTATGGGGAGGCCGGCTGTGGGCACAGGATACACTGCAATGCTCAGCACCCGGTTGATCATACGGCTTTGGATGCATGAGAGCCTGCGCACTTTCTGTGACCCTCTGCGAGGAAAGCAACAGCGGGAACTCTGTGAGCAGATCCTGTTGGATATCGCCACCACGATCTTCTGTGCCAAGCATTGTGTCCTGCGGGTTGTTCCCTCCCTCAGTTCCCCTGTTCACAGAGGCACCGCCGTTCAGTTCCCCAGCACATCCGACACCTGTCTGGCCACTGTGGCGGAGGAGGACTCCAGACAGGAGCACCTCCTGCTGTCTCTGCAGGCAGAGCCCGAGTTCCCATACGGCGCTAAGGTCGGCTATCCGAACTGTTGGGATCCCGTGGAGCAGGCCCCCGCCCTGGCGCTTGAGCCACCAGATATCCCTCCTTGGGAAGAGGTTGCCCTGGGAGAGCCGGAAAACAAGGGCCCCGAAACAGACCCCGAAGAGGTGGATGGGGAGAAGAGGCCGAGCAGTGGGAAGCCCACCCAACTGAAAGCGCCCGAGTCTCACGCCACTCCCCATCGGTCTTTCTTGATGCGAACCAAGCACCGGCCCTCAGGCAGGAAGGACAGCTCTGGCCCACTGCTGCCGCTTCACCTCCTGCTCCTGCAGGGCGAGGCCCCCGGGGACATCGTCTTCAGCAAGGACCTGGGCCCCGACTTCTACGGCCCCAGCGCTCACAACCCCTATCAGGAGAAGCTCTGGAAAACCCTGGAGAAGCAGCTGAGCTCCTGCCTGCCCCCTGACTTCTTGTTGTGCTCAGATGGACTGAGGCACGTGGTACGGCTGGCCCGTCTGCTCTGGGGCCCAGACAGGCACGGGGCCCTGGTCTCTTTCGTCCGGTGCACAGGCCGGCAGTCCCTGGTGGCTCTGGTGGCTCATGCCACAGACACTCTGCTCGTGAGCCTGCTGGCAAACGCTAGCGAGGCAGAGGCATTGGCACTACTGAAGTCGGCAAGCTGGCAGGCTGGAATTACGGGGAGGCGAGTGTTGCTGCTGGTGCACCCGGGAGTGAGCGTGGCCATCTTGCACCAGGTCCTGGCACTGATGATCGAAGGCACCTGCCCTGGGCTGTCTAACCCGGACGATTCCATGGCCATCATCCAGGCCATGCTGCAGGAGAACCAGAGCATCAAGCGCAACATGCGGGAGGACCTGGTGCTGCAGAAGTAAGGAAGGGGGAGGAGAGGGGGAGCCCCTCTGGGCCAGAGCAGTGGGCAGGATCTCCTTCAGGGCCCCCCCTGCTATCTTGGACTTGCAGGTTTCTCCAGTTGGTGCGTTCCAACTTGCACGTGTTCCTGCTCTTGGGGGCTCCTGGTTCCTTGGCGCTCCCACCCCTCACAGCTACGGCATTGGCTCAGTCGCTCTGCAGCTTGGAGATTTACCAGAACTGGAGCCAGGAGTCCTTGCTTCAGGTGGCCTCCAAGCGCCTGAAGGGCCACTTCAAGAGTGCCGTACGTCTTACCCGAGGTTGGTGCCAGCCAAAGAGGGGGCTTCACTTTCTTTGCCCTCAGCCCCACCCTCTGG
The DNA here is from genome assembly GCA_032467975.1 of Trimeresurus albolabris. NCBI lineage: Eukaryota > Metazoa > Chordata > Lepidosauria > Squamata > Viperidae > Trimeresurus > Trimeresurus albolabris. Next base: position 37,974 of record JANHFS010006402.1, on the reverse strand, counting down.
CTTCAGAAGGCTGCTCCTTCTCGTCTCGTTTCCTTGCTTTGCACTTGGAGTTCTTGCCCTAAGGAAGCCACCCAGGTGCTGAGCGGCGTTAGGCACCAGAGCTTAGGGATCAGACAGCAGGCAGGAGTCTTGATCTTTCACTGGCAGCTCTGGCCGGCCTCTCCAGGGGCTGCTGGTCTGCTGCGCACCTGCGCTGACCTCCTTGTCTCCGAAGGGCAACCTCAGCTGCCAGCGGGACCAACCGCCGCCCCCCCCGGATCCTGGCCAGGAAAGCACACAGTCTGTTTCCCCAGGTGCTGCTTTCCCCCCTCACTGAATTCCCAGAGACGCCCACGGCCTCGGTCTCTGCGCTCCCCCAGCCTCGAGGCCTTTCTCAGCTCATTTTCGGCCAGGGTGGAAACGTCAGGCGCAGAGGGGGTCCTGCCCCCTCTTCTCGTCCCCCCTGCAGGCTCTCTCTGAACAGGTGTTCTCCCGCGTTGCCCTGCCAGAGCCCCCGTCCTTGCATGCCGAGAAGGACCTGCTGCACAACACGGCCCTGGCCGCCTCCCGGATCCACTTCTCGGCAGCCGACTACGCCTCGTCCCTGGCCGACAGCCTGCCCCTCGTCAGCCCCAAGAGCTTTCTGGATTTCCTGGATTCCTACGTCCGCCTGTTGGACAGCCTGCAGGAGCAGGTCAACAGGAGAGCCGAACGGTGAGTCTGCCCACTCGGAAGCCAAGACGGGCCCTTGCTCAGAGGTCACCCTTTCCCAAACCCCGTCAGAAGATTGTCCAAAACAAGTTTAGGAGCTGGGCTTGGGCTGCCCCGTTTCTAAAGCACGTCCATCCCTGAGTATCTGCTGCCATTCGGAGCAAGCCTCGCAACGCCCGTAGTGCAGGAAAGGAGCGCAAAGTAGGAAACTGGAGGTGCCTTTGTGCCTTTCCAGTCCTTTCTTCTCCACCTGCCAATTCCTTTCGATTTGATCTGGTCACCTCTTACGTTCTTATATACAGTAGGTTTCACTTCCACATCTGTGAGCAAACGTTCCGTCAGGCCTGCCGCAGTCCGATCCCTTTGGAAAGGAAGACCCCCGACTCCATTTGGTTGAAGTGGTGGGTTCTTTGAGGAAAAGATGTTGGTTGCAGTTCACTCAGGCTAGAACTGAATTATGCAGAAAGTTTCCCCACATCCCAGCCCTCCCCCC
>JANHFS010006402.1:0-10588 GCA_032467975.1 Trimeresurus albolabris | reverse complement strand
GGCCTAACTTGTAACAGAGCGGCAAGAGAAACAAACGCTGCGAAGTCTCTCGACTCCTCGCTCCTCCTCCTTGCACTGAACGGCCTCGCCACCGAAAGTCTACGGGGGCCCACAGCAAAACCGCCTCAAATTGAGAATTTAGGGAAGGGAAGAGGGAGAAGACAAGGGCGACAAAAATCAAGAAAAATCCAACACTTACAAAAAAAAAATACTGAGCTCTCCAGCTGGACCGGATTTACCTTTGGGTTGAACCATCAGCTTATTTCTCTCTGGCTTCTCCTCCCCGGCCCGCTTGTCCGCCTCCTATAAGTCCACACGCACTCGCGAGCAGGCAGTAAAGTCTTCTTCGACTTTTGTCCCCCACACACTCCCCTCATCGGTTGAGTTCCTGCAAACCTTGGCAAAGCACGCCGGCGACGAGGTACCTGTTGGGGGGGGCTGGGAGGGAGGGGCTCGTTGGCTTTCTCCCTCCGCCTCTTTCTGCTCTTTGGTTCCCGAAATCAAGGTGCCGCGGACGCCAACGCGTGATGAAACGCAAAACAAGCCAATTGCTGGCCCGAGGAGGGGGGAAACGCTCTTCGGCGTCTGCCTGCGTCTGGAAAAGAGGCAGTAATTGCTGGAGACAGCGAGAGCTGGGGGGTGGGGGTGGGCTGAAGTAGCCCAGTATAAATAGTGGGATCTCAAATTGAAAGGCATAAATAACAGCGGGAGTGATCTAACCCCGATTCAGCCTCTTCTGTTTGTAAAGCTCCTGGCCAAGGGGTATCTGAGCGCGTGCCCGCTCACCCATACATTCACACATAGGCGGGAGCGCGGGAGCGCTTCTACACCCCCCCTCCCCAGCCTGGACAAGAGGGACCCCACGACCAGGACTCCCGAGCGGAGCCGCATCCGACAAGTAGCGCAAAGCCCAAGAGCAGGATCCCTGGCGGTGGAACAAACTGGCCTGGCGGTTTGGAGGCGGCGGGTTTTTTCAGGGCCCGGCTTCTCCCCCTTCCCGGCCGGGTCGCCATGGAAGAACTTACGGCGTTTGTGTCCAAATCTTTTGACCAGAAAAGCAAAGAGAGCAGCGGTGGTGGAGGCGGTGGAGGCGGTGGAGGTGGAGGTGGAGGCGGCGGCGGCCACAAGAAGGAGTCCATTACGTACCGGGAAGTTTTGGAGAGCGGGCTGGCGCGGACTCGGGAGCTGGGCGGTTCCGATGCCACTGGCCTGCAGGAGCTGGCCGAGGGCGGCCCCCACTGCCCGGCCCACCTTTTCAAAGAGCCTGGGGAGAGCGACAAGGACAAGCTCAAGGAGTTCAACCACGCCAACAGGACCTCGGAAGGTAAAGAGGAATCTGTCACCCCCTGCCGTCTTGGGCCGTCCCCTGCTTCCTCCGGGTTGCGCTTTGACGAAACTGTAGAATAGAGATGGGGACGAGGGGGGTGGTAATAACAAGAGTAGAGGTGATGGTGATGGTGATAATAACAGCAGAAACAGCAGCAGAGAAGAGCATTCAAATAGGAAAACGAATCTCAAACTTCAGCAGTCCCGGGTCGTCTTTCCTTTCTTTAGGTGAATTTAAACAATAGAAGAAAAGAGCTTTCTTCATCGGCTACCACGCGGCCCATTTTCCTTCGCGGCTAACTTAAAGTCGGAGCATTAGGCAGAATTGGTTCTGGGGCTAATCTCGGCGGAATAGCTAGAATTATTTTAGTTAGGAGATATGGGAAGCTTTGGTGTGTGTGTGTGTGTGTGTGTGTGTGTGTGGACCTTTGGGGTGGGGAAGAGCTAATAAGCTCAAGATGAATTGGCCGGAGGCTTGTCAGGCAAAGGGAATAAGAATCCCCTCGCTTAGGATATTCTGCAAACCTTTTTTGTTGGGGGGTGGGGATGGATGGGGATGATGTCCAAGCCTTTCACCTGAATACTGTACTGCTTTTGGTTCTGGCCTTTAAAGGTCTGTCGAACTGAATAAGGATCCCCTTTTTTCAGTTAGGGCTACAGTATAGGACATTATAAATACAGTCCACAGAAAAGGGGGAAAAACCAATATAGGAAGTTAAGCAAGCATTTATTTGGCCACTTAGATGGAGTTTCATGCCACTTCTGCTCCTGGGCAAACCCGATAGAATTAAATCCAAGTATCTCTTAGGTTCAAAACGGAAGCATCGCTGGCTCCTGGCAGTTTCGGTGGTGACTGTTTTAGCTGAACAGGGAAGGGAAGGATCACTCCTTTAAAAACTGTAATTCGTTAATCCAACTAACTGTATTTTAGGGGGTTCTTCTGTTCTAAATGGGTTCAGATATGCAGATGTTCAATCATTGTCAGAAAGACCCTTTCACTAAAGTCTCATGTAGTATCAGCTGGACTTGCCCTATGCTTTTTATTTATTAGATCTGTTGTGATCTAAAAAAGATTGGCTTTAGGATGAAGTGATAGTTTGTATTTCCAGAGGTTACTGTAATGATTTTAAGATCGATCGATCTCTAGCTATCTGTTTATCAGTTCAAGAATGACTGAATATAAAGTTATAACGATTATCCAGGATACTCAGGTGCTAATAAACCCAAAGCACCCGTATTATTTAGAAAACACTGTAAAGATTAAATAGTTTTACAACATGCATGTGTGCATAACCTCCCAAAATGCATGAATCCATGTAGTCTGTATATCACATCTTGAAAATGTACTATATACAAATATCTATCTATCTATCTATCTATCTATCTATCTATCTATCTATCTATCTATCTATCTATCTAATCTTTATATAGAAAAATGATTTTCTAATGTTTACCAAACGTGCTGTTTATCCACAATATCCAAATCTCCCCTATCCAGCGGCATAATAAACATCGTGGATAAAACACCCAAAATGTGCTTGTAAGGAAGGGCAGTTGGGTGGAAAATGGGGAAATTCTGGGCTGGAAGTCGATGCCACAGAAGTCGATAAAAGTCCCTGGATCGAGACTTGACAGGTTTAAAAAGAATCGAGTATTCGGGACCATAATTGCTTAGATTTCTATAGCTTTGATCTGGTGGTGTAAAAAAAAAATCTAACTACAGTCTCTAATTCGATACTATGGGCTCCCTCCCCCCCGCCGCTTTTATGCTCCTTGGGAGACTTGGACTGGGAATTCAAGTAGACTAAAGCTCTAAAAAATCTCCGCTACAATTTTCTTGGGCTGCAAAGTTAAATTCCCTTCGAAATGACTTTTCAGTGTGTCTCCTAAAATGAATAATCTCCGAATTTTAACTTTAAAGTATAGTGAACTGATTTCATTGAGTAGGGGGGCGAAAGTTAAAGGAAATGAGCAGCCGGTTTCCATTGCAGCCATTTTTTAAGGGTGCAATTATGGAAATCCATCTTTAAGGAATACATCTTTTGTGCCATCTAAAAGAGAAATTCGGGAGCTTCTTTTGCTGCACGTGCCAAGAGAAAACTTTTGCTAGAAAAGGGAGCCAACAGGGCTCAATCACACTCCTTTTCTAAAAATTGTGATTTTTGAACCTGGGAACCTAATCCTGAGCTTTCCAGAGCAGCCCCTCAAAATTAAGATGGAAGTCCCTCTCCTTATGCCTTCGGAGACCGCTGCTTTCTCCAAGACAGAACCAGGGCAGAACCACCAGCCACCTTTCATACTCCTGACCCGAACCTGCCCTCTTGCCAACAACAGGGCCTTGGGTGATTACTTTTCTTTCTAGCTTGCCAACTTATGCCCACACATTTTTCTTTCTTCCTGAATTTGGAAAAAAGGACTCTCTCCTCTCTCCTCCCCGATCCGGCTAAAATTCTCCTGCGCCCTTCCCTGTTCCTCCTACGGTTAGTGGTCCTCCACAAGCTCCTTGAGGTCGGGTGGGCTATGCTTGTGCTGGTGTGTTTCTCATAGTAGCAAGCCTTTGGTGTCTAGCGAGGATTCTTTCTCATAGCCAATAGCTCTGGAGAGGGGACGCAAGTAGAGTGAAATCCTTGGGATCTGTAAACATTTGTACAAAGTGGTTTAGAGGAGGGTCTCTCTGCGCTTCCCGCGTGCTTATATTCTAAGCAGGCGAGTTTCTCAAATATTTAAACGAATCTCTCTCTCCCCCCCCCCCCGCCTTCCAGGTTTCAAGCATATAAGAGCAAGTTAAGGACATTTCCTACCACCTCTTCATGAATGAAGACGTGGTCCGCCCTTCATTTTATGTTCTTTTAACATCCCCCTTCCCAAGTCTTGCTTAAGCTGGCGGTATGGAACAGCTTTTAACTCTGATCCGAAGGTCTGTCCATTCCTAAGCTTTTGCTGAGCCTCTGTTAGCCCATTTCTCTTATCTAGCAGAACTGGACCGGTCTTAACACAAAACCAAGCCTAAGAACACTTAGTACTCGGATAAGACACCATCTCTGTCTGTAGACTAAACGAGAAAGTTGAAAACTTTCTGCAGACCACTTCCACATGTTTGCTAAGAATACTATTACATGGATCTGTCTATAAAGTTAATAGGCAACAAACTCATGTATGTATGGAGAAAATGCACCGCTTATAATAAGGGAGGGGGCTTAAATTGATTTCTTGTTATCAGTTCCCTGAATTGTTTACAGTATCATGAAGGGCAGACTGTGTTCTGATTATCGAGATTTGAGTTAATTCTACATCGAATACCAGAGCTAACATTATAACACTTCGACTGGTGGAGTTGATTCTGTCTTTTGAATTGCCCACAAGAAAGAATTGGAAAAAGTAGCGACTTTTAAAACAGGCAGATGGCAAGGTTAAGGCATCCCTGTTGCCCAGCGAATCTGTCTGCAGACCACCATCAGGTCTCCTATCAAAGGAAAGAAATCCCACGAGACCCTGGAAGTATCTTTGCGAGAGAACAAGTTTGCTTAAATCATCCCTTAGACTCCTTAACAAATATTGACCGAACCCTATCTGAGTTACTCTCTCATCTTTTCTTATTCTGGGCTCGCGGGGTCAATAGCCTGTTCGATTAGTTAGGAAAATTTCTCCCCCTTTGAAAGAGGCTTCCGATATCCAGTTCTGATGTTTTTCCTTTCTCCTTCTCTTCGTCTCCTTACCCTAGGGATCTATGAATGCAAAGACAAGAGGGAGGAGGTGAAATCCGAGGACGAGGACGGTCAAACTAAATTGAAACAGAGGAGAAGCAGAACGAATTTCACCCTGGAACAGCTGAACGAGCTGGAGAGGCTATTCGACGAGACGCACTATCCGGATGCCTTCATGAGGGAGGAGCTGAGCCAAAGGCTTGGGCTGTCTGAAGCTAGGGTGCAGGTAAGGAGGAAGAGAGACCGTCCGTCCTCTGTTCTGGACATTTAGTTCAGAGGCTGGTTTCCTTATCGAACAATATCAGGTAAACGCGTCCTGGAAGCTGGGGAGAGGATTGTAGCCTGGACTACTGTGGTCGGTTGCTTGTCCCCTCGGAGCCTTTCGTTTCCACCGAACGCTCGGCCTCTCTTGATCCCACTTGCAACCAATCAGCTGCTTGATTTAATAGATCCAGCAGGAGCGAAGAACCTTTCGCTTTTTTCTTTTGTTTTTGTTGCTCTCTGTGGTGACGCGGGGACAACGGCTATGGAAAAAGCTGGGTGCTTTGGGAGTAGATAATCCAGAGCGGGGGGGGGGCTGTGCCTCTGTTTGACTTGCATAACAAGAGCATGAATTCATAGGGCCCCATCTGCTCTTCTCTCCCTGATGCCCTTAAAATATAATGTCTCTAAATCCTTAAGAATAGGTTTGAATTATGTACTGATAATTCGCCAAGGCATCTGTGACCTGTGTGCATCTCTATATCTCCTATCTTCTCTCTGTCTCTTTCCACCCACCCATCCATCTCTGGGGTTGCCATATTAGGGCAGCAAAAAGATACAAATACTTGTAATCACTGGTTGAGTGTGTTTGAATATTAGTAGTTTGGGTTGGTAGTTGGGCTGTTGGTTTGATCTCCGAGATTGACGATTTGGCTGCAAATGTTTCCTCTGTCAGAGCACAACTCAAAGCGCACTGAAGGCGTCTGTCCCCCTCCCCCCCATGGAGATGAAACGTTTGCAGCCAAATCGCCAAGCTCAAACCAACAGCCCAATTTGTAATCACTTACTAGTAATTAGACCTACTAGCTATCTGGACTTCAGTTCTTCAAATTGTTAAGCCAAGGTTTTATATAAAAGCTACTGGCCACCTTCGATGAACAAATGGACTCCAAAGCTAAAGTAATGTCAGTATTTCTAACAGTGTTGCATTAACAATGATACTTAATATCGGTCAGATATTAAGTAAGGAAAGGGATTTTGATAAAATTATCTTGTAGCACAAGGTTTTAAAGTCAAAAACAGGTGAAGAAAAATTATGCCGGGGAGTTTACCGTTCTTTCACAAAATCGATTTTTCTTGCCTATTTTATGAGATGAGGGAGAAAGATATCCTTAGGAGAATCTCCACGGGATGCTTTGATTTTAGACTCAGACTTAGTTTCCATCAGATCGACTTCCTCCTGGATTTAATATTATTGAGTATATTCTAAACTAATAGCCAGAATTAAATCTCTAGAGATCAGCATATACTCCTGGGAAAACAAGATTATTGTTTAGATTGTAATAAATAATCGATTCGTTGTAATTTCCCCCCTCCAAATAATTGATACTTGTTCTTTTTCTTTTTTATGACAAGTAATGGGAATATTTCATATACATTTGCCGATTTTGGAAAAGAAACAGTAGGGAAAATGACCAAGAAGGTTGCAGTGATTTCAGTTCTCTCCCTCCCCCCCATATAATCGGCTACAATAAATGAATTAAGAGATTAAATTTTGGCTGAAGGCGACATAATTTTTACGTCATGTTTTCCAGTTCCTTACAAGAGAAAGGTTCCTGTAGAGGGCTTTGATATAAAGTTTCCATTAAAATAAATTACTTGTAGAATTTCTCTAAAAATAAATTACTTGTAATTGAATTCTGCACTCCTTTAAAACAGTTTATTACTGGGGTTAGTCCAGAACTCTAACAGGATATTCATAGTTACAGGAAAATTGGCGTTCCAAGTGTTTGCAAGTTTTTGAAATAGTTCTCCGCTCCCCTTAATCGTTCCCCTCCTCCAGGCAAAATTGACCACTCTTTCACACGAAACCCATAAAGGCCATATACCCCGAAAGAGATCAGCCTGATAGAAAAGAAAGAAACGTTTAAAAGAGAACGGGACGCCGAGAAAACCGACAGCCCTTAATTAAAGCATGAACAAGATGGGAGTAGATCAAGATCTTATTCTTGTTTGGTAAAAAGAAGGAACGTAAGAGACTAGGCAGACCCCGACCCCCTCTTCCATTCCAAAACAGATATTTTAGTACTTCCAGAATTCTCTTTTAATCCCAATCAATAGCGCCTGTCCCTTGTTGTTAAAGATCTAGTTTCAATTTAGTGTGGAAATCTGCTGCAAATAAATTGGAGCTCCTACGGTAGCTACTCCTTATTAACCTTTTATTTTTAGTGTTGTACCAGCAACTCATATCGCCCAGCTGTCAGTGTTATAATTGAAAGTTATGAGACCGTAGTGAAGGGTAGGCAGTAATTCAATTACGAACAAATATCTTTGGGTTTTATGGCACAGGGCTAAATTAAATGTCATTATTCACTGTCTCTAATGGAAATCAAAAGGAAATCAGATTAAGGCATTTGTGAAAGAAATCACTGGGTGATCCTTAATGAAGAAATAACTGTCCAAAACAGTGTCCTGCGCTTTACTTAGCATATTCATGACTAGTTGGAATTGATCGGGAATCACACCCGGGCTGATTTATGAAGACTCTGAGCTTGGGCTAATTCATCACTTCCACGTCTCCTCCTCACTTTCTCCTTCGCCTCTTCCCGAGCTGAAAAGGGAAGGGGCGTTCTGCCATTTTGAGCTGGCAGAGCCCTTGGGCTTAAGTGGACGGAACCGAGGGCAAGAGCGGGGCTCACGGCCGGAGAGTCAGAGAGGTTTAGTAAGGTATCAAGAAGGTTTCGCTAAGAAGACCTGTCTGTCTATAGATCCGCACTTGGCAGAATATCCACCTTTGTGAGTGGTGTCAAGCTTCCTACCCGAAGCAGAGAAAATCAGGTTGCTCTTGGGTGCAGAAAAAGAAAGGACTCGCGTCATTTCACGTCAAACCTCTAGAATTTAGCTACTTTTCCTCCTCGGCCTAGGAAGTTAAAAGCTCCTTTTCCCCAACGTCCTAAATGCATATCCGTCTTTTTTTTTAAAAAAAACACGTAAACAAATTAGAGAGACTTTTTCAATAATTGCCGATTAATTGACCTGGCTTTATAAGATCAAGAATTTATCTTGGTGGATATTATCACTTATTTTTATGTCAAAGCTGTGGTTGATGGCGGTTATGGTTGGAGTTTTCATTTCAAGGGAGATTCGTTTTGCTCTGGGTCAAAACAAAATCCAGTTAAATCCGAAACTCTCCGCCTGAAATTGATTAAAGCTGCTAGTCTGAAGACACGCCTACGAGAAACCCAGTTGCCTTGAAATCAAGGCCATTGTTTCCCAATGGAGAGGGAGGAAGATAGTTTAGAGTCGACTGGAAATTTTATTTTGTTTGCTTTTATGCTGGGAAGAACATTTCGAGAACCTCTTAAGGAAAACAAGGGGTGCTGCTGCTGATTTTTAGGCAGAAAGAGTAGAGGAGAACCACGGAGAGAAAAAGAAAAGCTGTTTAAAAAGTTTCAGGATCCCTCAAAAACGCTTTTTTATTAATTTTAATTTGGCTACTCGGTCGCATATTGGTGACTGAAGATGGCGCGGGGAGAGGGAGAATATCCCACGTGCTGCAGTGTAAAGACGGCCGATTCCTGTTCAAAAAATTCCAGTAGCTCTGGATAATTAATGTCCTTGGAAGCCTTTCTTTGCACTAATTACTCCGTTGTAAATGGCCATCATTAAGGCAATTGAAGAAAGCTTGGAGGCGAAATGTGATGTAGGAAGTGCAGTTAATATTAATTAAGCGTATGATCAACTTGGCAAGCCGAAAACCTCGGCAGAGGGCGGGGCAAAGGGCCACGGAATCAACTCTTAGATTTGATCTGTCTCCATCACAAGCAGTGTTGGTAGGCTGGCTGGCTGGCTAGGGAAGCAAAGGGTGGGCTTCACAGGGAGGCTATATCTTTTCAAACAAGGTTAGAAACATTTCTAGCGGGGGATAAACTCCTTGGCTACCAGTAGGCCAGTGAGATGCAGTGTCAATCCAGCTTCACAAGAAGGCATTTCCAGAAGTAGGAAGGGCAGATTTTCTGGATTGCAGCAATTTTAAAATAAAATACAACAAATCAGCTGGGAAGGCAGGATTTATATTAATCTGTTAAACCCAGATCTGGAAATGTTTTGATTGCCTGCTGGAAGAAATGCCTGTTTCAACAGCCAGAAAGAATGTCAAAAAGACATATTTACATAGACTGATTATGGATTTAGCCTCATATCCTCAAACTAATTAAAACAGAAGTTTAAAAGCACAACTGAAAATCAGCCAGACTTGGTACTTTCCCTAGTGCCTTGTAGTGACTTGTGTTTTAATCACAACCAGAATTGCATCTTCCCTAGCTACAACATTTATGGATGATGCAAAGGCCAGGAGTGTCAAACTGCCGGCCCTCAGGCCATGCATCATGCCAAAACTGTGCCCATCCCATGGCCAGCAATGGGAAAAAAGTCGCGATATGTTGCCACACATCATATGACGTTGCGAGTTTGACACCCGTGATGCAAACTCAATCCATGTGATTTTAGGGTTCATTGGGTTATAAAAAGATAGGCTTCCCTCAGTCCAGTTCATCTCCTGCTGACTACTTGGACGTGTTTATGTTCTGTAATGGTATGGAAATGCTTCATCTTTGCCTTCTTCTGAGATTGTAACTTCCTACTGCACTCAGATTTCCAATGCTCTCCCTTCTAAATACAGTAGCTAACTAAGTACAACTTGGTTTAGCTTTTTCCTGATCAGCCAAAGTTATCTAGATGCTGCCATCTAGCTGTAAGTATATGTGTGGGAATCCCAAAAACTTAGTTGAGAAAAACATGATTCCATTGAATCCTAGCTAAGCATGTTCAAAGAAGATAACTAAAGTTTTGCAATTGAATTAGTTTTCAGGAAGGTGGATATGACACTTAGAACTGAATTCACACTTCATAACTGGAAGACTTGCAATCTCAAGTTTCTTCAGATTTTTTTTTGTCTCTAAGTCAGTGTTGACTCCTGGCAACTGTCTGGACAAATCCTTGCAGTTTTCTTAGCAAAATTTTTAGGAGTGGTTTGCATTTGCCTTCTTCCAGGGACAGAATGGCTGGCCCAAGGTGACCTAGCTGCTTTTGCACTTAAAGTGGGATTAGGATTCATGGTCTCTCACTTTCTAACCAGGTGTTTTAACCACTACACCAAACTGCCTCTCAAAAAATAAGCCCTTCAAATTGCCATACAAGTTCCTCCATGTATTTAGGAAGAAGATTCGCATCTCAAAAAGTACCCTGGCCTTTATAGAAACCTTTCCTAACCTTGTGCCCATCACTCATGCCCTCGTCACCTCCCGCCTGGACTACTGTAATGCTCTCTACATGGGGCTCCCTCTGAGGAGCACCCG
>JANHFS010006401.1:0-19305 GCA_032467975.1 Trimeresurus albolabris | reverse complement strand
AGAGAGAGAGAGATAGAGATAGAGAGAGAGAGAGAAGGAAGGAAGGAAGGAAAAAGAAAAAAGAAAAGAAAAGAAAAAAGAAAAGAAAGGAAAGGAAAGGAAAGGAAAGGAAAGGAAAGGAAAGGAAAGGAAAGGAAAAGAAAAGAAAGATGTTAAGAAGATTACTGATTGCTGTTGAAACAGATAAAGATCTGTCATGTAACTTCTCCAGCAATATTCTCACTAAGGTATGTTTTATTATCAGGTGCAAAAAATGGTTGTAAATGCATGCATAGGATGGAAAATTATTTTTAACTGTCATTTATTACTGTTCATTACTATTATATTTCCATACAGTCACTAACTGAGATAGTTTCAAAACAAGGAGTGGCTGTTTATCAGGGGTCCCCAACCTATGGACTGCGGCCCAGTACTGGACCATGATGTGTTGTCCTCCAGACTGTGGGAATAGCTGGTAAGATCCCCCACTCGCAGTAGTTTCCCTGCTCCTCCCAGGCTGCCAAGCTGGAAAGGTTGGGGAGTTCTGTTTGCTGTTATCTGCTTATTTTAAACACATATTTTCATGGAATCTCCCATGAGCCTGGAGAAGATGCAACTGCTTTAAAGAGCTCTCAACAGGTGTATGCCTCCAGTGCATTGAATTATTTCCTCCTTGAATACAGATCTCAGCATTGACTAAAATGTATGCTCATATTAAAGAACTAAATGAGTCAATTATATTTACCATATTTTGTTTACATCTGGCTGCAAAAAACAACACTTTCATGAAAAATTATCAATGATCCAAAACTGTAAGGCAAAGATAATTCATGTAATGCTGCACTTAACTATTCTGAAAATTAGATTCCCTTGAAATATTGTATATTAAACAATTTAAAGTTAAACCATGCAACATCATTTAATAAATTCTATGAATACATATTTTTTCTCAATCATTGTTCTAAGTGTCCAGGTGCTCTTAGCTGAAAAACTAGCCCCCTGATAATTAAATTATGGAATATTTTGAACAACAGCTACTGCAATGGCTGAATTCAATCACACAAAACATTCCTCATTCTGAAACAACTATAAAACAGTGGATGGGAAAAAAAATTACTGACATCTTAAAGATGGTTTGAAAATGGAAAATAATTCTAAAAAAATCTCAAAACTGATTTTTAAAAATTCTGTTTATGGTATACTTTTTTATCATGGGGCATACTGTTTAATTTTAAGACTGCACACCCAAAGGCAGCAAAAAAAATCTGTTATTTGTTTCTTGTAGGTCAGCTAATCATGCTGATGAACTAGATAGTGTAAAAAGTAGGTAGTGATGACCAGGATTCTGAGTGATGCGGCTAAGGATTCATATTGATTAAAGCCATGGGTTTCTCATTTATGGTTTACAGGAAACAAGTCAAATTAAAAATATTGTTTTCAGTTCCAATTTCCCTTCCTCTTTAGCTGTTGTGGTCCAACTCTTTGGGCAGTCATCTGTAATGAACTGCAAGTAGCACACACTTAAGACATAGGGATCATGGAAACTGCTCTGGATTAGAGGGCACTAACTTGTTCTGAAATTATTAAACCTAGCCACAGCTCCAGTTTCACAAATGATAACCAAATTAATGAAAAATAGAGCAAAAATGTTTAGTGTCTTCCTACTTGCCCTTCCAAAGACAGAATGAGAGAACCAGTAAGAAGCAAAGTTCCCAATTTGTCTTGAAGTATGTTTTGGAGTGACTTGCTCCATGCTAGAGAGAGATGCAAGCCAATAAACATTTGCAAGGCCATTATGAAGAATATTCAACCTGTCTGGTGAATGATATTTCTCAGATCTGCTTAATTGGGCAATTCCAGTTGATATGCTTGGGGGCTGAGTTTTGCCAGGTTATCGGGAGTGAAATTGGGCCTCTGAATCCCGATGAAATGGATAAGTTCTGAGTTCAGCCAATTGTTTATTAGATTAAAACCCTGCTTGGGTTATATAACTTCTGTGAGGTGACCTGAAGTTAGATTACTATACCAGTGTTAGCTTCTTTGAGAGACGGAATGGTAATAGATTCCTCCTTCTCAAGAAGCCATCACTGGATCCAATGATCCTGGACCTAGTTATCATCCAGTTTCCAAACTTCTCTTTTTAGAGAAATTTGATGAGAAGGCCACTGGATAACAGTTCCAGAGGATTATGGATTATCACAGACAGTTCAAAGATACCACTGGTGATGCTTGCTGATGACTGTGGTAGACCCAGGATGGGAGTGACATGTCCCATCTATTCTCCCAGATCTTGGTATATATTAGTTATTGAGCCCCTCTAATGATGTTTTCTTTGTTTTACATGGTTTATCCTCTGGCTGCATATGATCTGTATTTATCTCTCTATTATTTCTTATACTTTTAAGCTTCCAGGTATCATTTGGAGTCAAGTAGTTTCTAAATTGTGTACATAAAAGTAAGTAAATAAAAGTGGGCTAAAATCCAAATAGTGATACTTCAATAAGGTGGAAAGGTCATATCTGAATTAGAAAATTAATCATTTCATTTATTTAAATTGCTCATCCCCCAAGCACCACTTCAAAGTCAAAGTCTGATTCATCCTCATCAATGTGAATAATGTAATTCCAGCAATGTGTTGCCTGTGGCTTTCAATTTGAAATATTCCTATTCTGAACTGGGGAACATCCAAAAAAGCAAAGTCTAAAACATATGTAGAATATTCTAAGCAATCTGAGTGTTTAATTTCCTATTGATTTGCTTACAGTCATAAACCAAAACGTACAAATTAATAAGCACATTAATTTATTTTTGTTATTAAACTCAGTGAGACATAACAACTTAATTTTGCCCAATATGGGCATCTGCAATCTACAACTTTAGTTTCTGAATGACTGAATTTGGCTACACCATTATGACAATGGAGCAGGACTTGCAATAGGTCCAGCTCTATTGTCATAATGGCGTAGTTAAATTGAGTCATTCAGAAACTAGAATTGTAGCACTGAATGTGATGATATCAAACACTGATTATGTTGAGTTAGGACTAGTTTTTGTTCATAGAAGTACACTCTTCCAAATCCTTCTGGAGTCCTGTAATCAAAGATGCTCGTTGTTTTGAAAAAAAAATTCAAACTAAAACCAGTTCCCTGAATGATATTTTAAATATATCATTCTATCACAGAGCAAGCATTTTATCTTTGTCCTGCTTAGCAGGGACTCTGTTTGTTTTCATTTACAGATGAACACCATCTGTGAATCCAACTTGCAAGGTGACACTCAGGCAGATGTTCCACTGTACAATTCCAGATATACGTGCAGATAATGATAATCACCTTCGGTCATTCTATTGATTAATGCTACTGATTTGACATTCCTAATACTCATTATAAAAAGTTTTCTCTTATATGTGGGAAGTTCAAGTAGGTCAGATGTGACTGAAATATATATCACCATTCCTAAATTAATTGATCTTCCATTTTCTGAGTTAAAAAATAATTTCCCCAATAAGGGTAACATACCATGATAAATGTCCAAGGAAAATATATGTAATTTGCTACCAGGATGAAATGACTTCTAATATCCATTCTATGACTGGCTGAAGAACTTTTATCTGGGGAGAGATTTATATTTATATTTATAAATCAAGATTTATATTATAAATCAGCTGTTTTTCAGTTTTCCTAGTGCTGGATTTTTCACTAACAATTTGCACATCAAAATGCCTTTGCAACCATTAGTTATTGTTTTCACAATTCCTATGCATTTCTGTCTTCCTCAGTCAATTAAATAGGAAGGGATCCCTTGAATCACTTCAAACATCATACCATGATCCAATGGCCAATGACATCAACATGAGCTTCAGCAATACCTCCTGAAATTCCCTTCTGTATCAGATGAGGTGAGCTAACAGGAACATATCATCTCTGAATCTCCTGAAACATCTACTGGAGGAATCCAAGCCATGACAGGCCAACCCTAAAAATGAATGACCCTTGTACACAGGTGTAATAATGGAGTAAATAAGGAGCCTATACACTTAAGTGGTAGAATCTTTTCTATAAATGCTGCAGATTACAGCCCTTCTGGGTTTATCTAATTTGGTAGAGTATTAATTCTAACACTTTCTGGATGAACTGCTTAATGATCTTTGCAGCATCACTTTGCTACTCACCTTTAGGAGGGAGGCCAGTTTCAATGTATCCTTTATGACACTGTTGCTCTCTGAAATTTATCAGGCAAATGGCCTAATTTTGTTTGCAAAATATTGTGGGTTGGGAGGTGTGCATTTTGTGTTTGTTTTATAAAGTTGACATTGGGAATAATCTGGAATAGTTCTGATTGCTTTCATTGATTGCTTAAAAATCTAAATGCTCCAAAGGCCTCTAGAATTCTGCCATTTCTAATAAGCCTATACTTATTAATATTGTTGGAAGAATTTATTTGGACTTGAGATATCTTCAATATATGAATATATTAATTACTGCTTTTTAAAATATACATAGGAAAGTCTATATAGAAAGGTAGAAGAATTGATTGCTGAAGGTTGTTTGGGATTTTTTTTAAAAAATGTTACATATTTGGCAGCATTCACATTCTATGTCTCAAGTATAGAATTTCATTTACAGTTGGAAATTATCCCAAAGTTCAACTTGTAGTATTGAGCAATTAACTGGCTGTTCCTCAATCACTATTTGCATTAGTCTTCTTAACTCATGTCTATGATTTGCACCCTGTCATTTCACTGTCAGTGTTCAAGTAATATTATCTCTAACCAGTGCTTTTTTTCTAAAAAAAAAAAAAAGGTGCTGGAACTCACACACATCATACAACCTGCCTTGCCTACCCTACAAGGTTCCATCCAAAAAACAATGCCGGAACTCCGTTCTGGGCGTTCTATGAAAAAAAAAGCCCAGTCTAAAACCCACATTCTTCCAGTGAACTTGAGTAAAATCTCTAGTCTACCTTCATCTCCTACCTTTCCTGAATCTTTTTACTTGAGAAAAGGATGAAGTGAAGGTGATCTCTATAGGCCTCTTACAGAGACTGCATTTTTTTGGTGTAAATGGGCCAACTGTAAAATAATTAGAAGGATTCATAATCATTCTATGCTATGGTGTTGTTGTTTTTTTAATAGCAATCAAGGGCAAAGATATCTGCTCAGCCGTGCCTCATCTTCTGTCCTGATCCTCAGTTCTTACTCTGAGTCCAACATAACCTGGCATAGCTACTCATACCATACTCTTGCTTTTTAACTGCTTGTTCAGAGCACTCCTGTAGTTTCACCACAGTTACCACAATGCATACAAAATACAACTTGAATGAGAAATCTATCCTTGATCTCTCTGGCTTAATTATAAG
This sequence comes from Trimeresurus albolabris, assembly GCA_032467975.1. Lineage (NCBI taxonomy): Eukaryota > Metazoa > Chordata > Lepidosauria > Squamata > Viperidae > Trimeresurus > Trimeresurus albolabris. Next base: position 13,968 of record JANHFS010006401.1, on the reverse strand, counting down.
TGATAGTTTTTCCATTAATCTAATGGCAATTGATAATGTCAAGATTTTTCTCCAATTTGGAGCACATCTGAAAATCACAGAAGCCAACACAATTCTTTGTGTTTCTTTCTCTTTCCAACAAGCATTCTACCACAAGTTTTTAAACTTTTCCTCCATGCTGATGCATTACAATACCCTTTGTAATTCCTGGACTTAAATTTAGAACTTTCAGAAGAATTCAAATGTGTTCAAATTTATCCTACAGGTTCAGCACAACCCTAAACCCTATGCCAGTGATGGCAAACCTTTTAGAGATCAAGTGCCCAAACTGAAACCCAAAACCACTTATTTATCACGAAGTGCCAGGGCTACATCAGTATTGTGGTGCTCTCTGCAAGGCGGGGTCCACTGGGTGGGCGTGGCTGCGGTAGTCACAGCAGACTAGTGGGCTTGGCTAGGGTGGGCATGGCCATCTCAATGTTGCTCATGGAGGTGATGCTTGTGGGGGCTGGGCAGGGTTGGAGGAGATCCAGGGGGTCTCTGGCGGGTTGGGCAGTGGGCAGGAGGCTCATCCTGTGGGGTGAGGCAGGGGGCAGGGTGTGGGTACCATTGCTGCAGGGCAAGACAAGGTGAGGCAGGGGCTGGGGTGGCTGCTGCCTGACACATCAGGCCCCACATACAGAGGCCAGTGAGTGCATTGGGGGCTGACAGTGTCCATCAGCAGCCACAACCTCCCGGCCCCTCGACCGGCGCACTCTGGGGCTCTGTAGCCTGCTGCCAATACTGGGCCAGCCCTCCAGCAGAGGGCGGAGTAGAGGAAGGGGGAGACACATGATATAGACTGCCAGGTGCGCTTACTCCGTCCCATCTGTTTTTGCTTGCGGTTGGAGGGTAGGTCGCTGCTGATCATCTCTTTGGTTCTTAGTCTGCATGTGGAGCCTGTTCCCCTCACACACCCGATGCACTTTGGCCCTGCCTTGGGCCACCAACATCAATGACTTGTGCAGGTCCATTAGGCCGCCACTGCCACCCAGAGTGGCAGCCCCTCCCAGCAAGCCAAAGGCCATCCCAAGCGGAGAAAGCCGGATCCCCATTGGCGCCATGGCCCCTCAGTCCCAGATAGGATTGCGTGCCTTCCCCCATCTCTGCTAGGCCTGAGTGGCCTTTGGCTTGCTGGGCATGGGTGTGCTCTACATCTCTACTCGAGCTTGCTAGCTGGCTGCTTCACCTCCTTTGTGCTGGGCGCGGCTGCCGCTCTGGGTGGCAACAGCCTAATGGACCTGTGCTAGGTACTGGCGGCGATGTGTATGCCCAAAGAGAGGGCTCTGAGTGCCGCCTCTGGCATGCGTGCCATAGGTTCGCCATCACTGCCCTATGCCTTCTCAGAAGATAGAACAATTAATCATTGGAAGAGCACATACAGAGACTGTATGTGCTCCATCTTTGGAAGTCTTTAAGAAGAAATTGGACAACCATTTGTCTGAAATGGTACAGGGTCTCTGCTTGAATAGAGGGTTGGACTAAAAGATCTCCAAGGTCTCTTCCAATTGTGTTATTCTATTAAGTAAAACATGTACACAAAAGTAAATTCTATTGAACACAATAGAATTTACTGCTAAGCAGTCTGGTTGATCCATAGGCCACTAGGTTTTAAACCATGAGGGTAATCCCAAGTACATTTGCTTATTTTTTGTTTTTCTTTATTATTTGAATTTTATATATCCTGATTTTCTATAATTAAACTCAAAGTAATATTTAAATATAGATCAATTCCAACAAAATCTAACAGGGCTTAAGGAGAAAACGTTTTATGAGAAAATGTCAACAACCTTCTGAGAGAAATAAATGGACCTTATGAGAAATTGAGACTCGTGTTCTTGATAACATTCTATGGAGATCATCCAAACTTTTTTTTACTATTTTAGCAACATAAAAGTGTTAAGGCACTCCAATGATTATTAATCCACCCATGCTAGATTTATGGAATAATTAAAATTTGAGATTATTAGAGTAACTGTGGTGAACTAAAATGTATCACAGCAAACAGAAGTCAAGCACTGTGCAAGCTAGTTCTATTTTTTGTTACGGAGAAGCAATAAGCACTAATACGTAATATTTGACTACAATACCAAACCTTCGTTACCACCCATGTAGACTACTACAATGTACTTTACCTGGTGCTGTCTTTAAAGACCACCAAATTACAACTGGTCCAGAATGTATCAGTCAGTGTGTTAATGCATTTCCTGTGCTGGGAGTATTTAACACCAATATTATAGTCCCTGTCCTGCTATAGACAGGAAGGAAGAGAGATAAAATATATTTTAAGTCCTAAGGAAAAAAGATAATCCTTGGAAGTGGCTAAGACAGACACTACCCTGATTTAGTTCTACTCTTCCTGTGCAGCTGATTTCTTGGTCTGATCTAGTTAGTGGGGCTGACAACTGGCTATCAATTTGATTGCAGGTACAATTTAAAAGGTGTGTGGGGGGAGGAATGTGGTGGCCAGATAAAGAAGCACCACCTCTGTGGGAAGGTAACAGTCTTCCATGTGCTTCAGTGTATAATCATGCAGGCCACAAGACCACAGATGTATCTTCTTAGTTGGCTCCCTCAGCTAAGAAACAGAGATAAGCAGCGTCCCCTAAAGTCAGACACAACTGGATCAGGGAAACCTTTTACTTTTTTTTTTTTAGTGCTGGTTTTAACCCATAAAACTCATTGGTACCATAAAACTCTTGAGTTGGTGCCTAATATATATAAAATCTATATTAGTCTAACCTCCTGGAACAAGCGGAAAAAAATTGCACACTTCCAGGATGTGAAGGGGATGGGTTTTAAAATTACAAGGAACTGCTTTCACACTAGTGATAATGCTAGTGTTATGAAGCAGACTTCCTATCCTAATATTTCAGATGGTTGTTTAAAAACTGAGAATTTCCAGAGAACGTCTCAGTGATTTTTCATCTACTGAACTTTTTAGAAGTGGTAAGTGGTTGGGTTATAGTTTTTTTTATTTTATTCTCTTTTTAATCTTGTACGTGTTTTAATTTTAGTTGAACATTTCATTATTTCCTCTTTGTATCTTGCATACTATCAAGAATTGTGAGATTTGAATGGGAAAAAAATAAAATAAAATAATAAAATAAAATAATAAAATAAAATAAAGGGAGAATATCATTCTTGATAAGAGGCTTATGAAAATGTTATCAGTTGGTGCAGCAGATGAAGTGTCCTTTAGTATGCTTAATTTTATTTTGAGAAGCTGCTGATATGGGGCATATTTTCTGTAATTTACCTGATAATAAGTACCTTCTAGCTCTAGAGATCACAGATGCATTTTCTTTACAATAAATCAGTATTAGGGCTTGCTGACATGAAAGTCTATTCTTGTTTCAAATAACTGTAAGAAGTAATTCCCCCTTTTTTGTTTCTAATTGTTTTTGTTCCATCAATTTTTCTGTTTTTGATGCTTCTTGTCCTATCAACCTGCTGATGAAGTTGCAGAATGGGATGTCTGGATAAGTGGTCTATTATACTAAATCAACAATTTCTCTGGAGCGTAATGCCAGGAAACTTTTCAACTAAATGAGCCAGAGAATATATTATGAGGATAAAAGTAATTTTGTCCATTATTCTTATTAAATTGCTGGTGTTCCTTTACTGTGTTCATCATGTTCCAGCTTAATGGTGATTGCTCTTTAGACTGCATCCTTTTATATATTTCAGAATAAACTTATTCCTAGACTGCATTATTTTTATCAGTTAGAATGGACTGCTTAGATGGATTTTCTGCATTAGCCTTGGATAGTTCTTCAAGCTTGATTTCTCTACTGTTACGGTGTTGAGTGTTGTGAACTAATAAACTGTTGATCTGCAGTTTTTATTTTTGTGTTACATGCAGTGGTAGGAACCCTGATCGCACTGATAGAAGACAATGTCTTGTTCCTGATAATACAGCAAATCAGCACCAATAATTATTTGAGTCTAGTTTCTCCCCATGAAAATATACCCCATAGGCTAGCCCCTCTGCATATTCTATGTTCTCTGGTATAAACAAACTGGATAAACCAGTTTTCTGTCTCATGCTTTCTCTTCTCATAATATTCTTCAGTGATTTCTGTTCTTATAATATTCTCTGACTGTGCGATAGGTCTCAATTATATTTAATGCTTGGTTTCCCAAGTAGCATTTTAGGTACTTAAATACCAGAACTGCAAATGATATAATAGAATCTACCTTCATGCAATTATTTTTCTCCTCTTGTTTAACTGCATATGTGATTAAAAAGAAGCAAACTTTGTGGTCGTGGCACATATGATTTGAGCACTCTATGAAATAAAGACCTTGGTATTTTGGAAAAGGCAGGCGTAAGAACGTTCAGATACTTTACAAATGAAAAGAAAATCAATGAGGAGAGCTCTAGGAACCATTTCATATAATGCGGCATTTAATATACCTGATGGATTAACTTTAAACTCTCCATATCTTTTTCTTCCATTGATCGGAGGATTTTTCCCCCTCTTAGAATCAGCTAAATTCAGTTGACTAGCCTTGGCCACTATTGGGAGGGGAAGGGAAGAGGGGAATGCTTTTTTATTGCCCATATTTGGGAACAAAATATTCTGGAGAAGACTTCTGTTGCAGAAATCATCAGAACCAAGGTGAGCATTTCCTACTAGGAACAATAACACAGCGAAGCCAAACTGTCGATAATATTTTGAAAGCATGTGTTCAACTTGTTTTATCATCATATTTAGATCAGAATACCTTAATCTAGATGCAACCATGGCCTGAAGCTAATCTAATTTTCATGCATCACTTTCTCCCTTGGATTCTGGCATGTAGCACTGAGATTGCTCCTTTCATTGACCTATATTGGCATATATCTAGATGCTTTTATAGTGGAAAGACAGAGGAACCATTATAACCCAAAGCTGTACTTCAGATGCATTGAAAGATCCCCAGAGTATATTCCATGTACAATATGTGAAACCTTTGTGGGCAATTGTAAATTAATTCACTGAATTTTTGGAAAGTTTCTTTTGTGCTACATGCCACTTTTGCGACTGATATGAGACATACTTTCTGCAATTTGCCTGATAATAAGTGCCTTATATTGATTTCAGATGCAGCATATAAATTTAATAAATAAATAAAAGTAAATTACTACAAAAACAATAGGAGCCGTGGTGGCATGTTAAACGGCAGTATTGCAGGCTAACTCTGCCCACAGCATAGAGCTCAATCCTGACTGGCTCAAGGTTAACTCAGCCGTCCATCCTTCTGATGTCAGTAAAATGAGGATCCAGGTTTTTGAGGGCAATATGCTGAGATTTGTAAGCGATTCAGAGAGTGCTGTAAAGCACTGTGGAACAGTACATAAGTGCTATTGCTATTGCTATTTGTCTTGGGGCTCACTTCTCCACTTGTTTAGGCAGGGGAACAAGATCCCTGATTAGTTTTCAATCACATGAAATCACGTATCTGTTCCTGAATAGGCTTCTATAAATGTTTTATTGCAAATTAAATCATTTAAAGCTTGGGTTTTTAAAACTCGGACCTCTTATTGGATTCAACAAAAGCTGATTAGAAGGATTAGATTGCTGCAAGATGCTTCAGAGGAAAGGATCATGGTTACCCAAAAGTAAAGAAAAGTGTTTCTTCCTCATCTTTACTATTGCCATAGTGAAAGAAATTCAATGAAAACCTTTCCAAGTTGTGGGGTACCTAGGGGAAAAAGTATAACTAAGGAAGAAGCTGGCTGGGGAATTCCATGAGTTGAAGTCCATGCATTTTAAAGTTACTAGGACTGAGCAACTGCTTTAAAGAAAAAACATATCAGTACCTTGACTTGGCTTGCTAGCTAAGAAACAATCATTGCAATCATGTAAGATCTGGAGCAATAATCCCATTTTGCCTCTTGCAAATTCCAGAGTGGTGTTTGAGGCAAAACACAATGCAGTAATGTGAGTGGGAAGTTACTGATCCATAATAAGCTATGTCAAAGCATATAAGCAACTCATGCCCAAAGATCACATTCCTATTAAGAATCTGAATGTTCTTCTGCAGATTGTTGTCTATCACCATTACTGGAAAGAGGCCAAAGCAAGCCAAAGAGTACAGGAGTATCTGTCTAGTTATTGCCTCTTGTGTTGGGATCACAAGAGGTAGATGGTGGGTAGATGGAGCTGTGGCTGGCAGTGGACTCTTCTTCTGTGAAGTAATGTAATACAATGAATACAAAATCAGAGAATGACTGAGGAAACTTGTATATGAATACCCACTCAGTCATTAAGATGGGCAGATAACTTTGGAATTGTCTGTTTCTACCTCAGTAACTATGCCAATAAATCTTATATCCCCATTCTTAAGTCTTGAGAAGAGACTTAGGTTATGACTTTAGCATGCGAAGTAAATCCAGAGAACGAGGCAATTGCAGATTAAGAAAGAAGTGCTTAATCTTACCCCAAGCCATACATAGAGCAGTTGTTGGGGTGACTTGATTTAACTTGGAATAGGTAGTCTTCAACTTACAATGGTTTGTTTGGTGACCATTCAAAGTTACAACGGCAATGAAAAAATTGACTTATGACCATTTTTCACGACCGTTGCAGCATCCTCGTAGTCACATGATCAAAATTCAGATGCTTGACAAGTGGTTCATATGCAGTGTCCCAGGGTCGTCTGATCCGCTTTTACGAACTTCTGACAAGCAAAGTCAATGGGGAAGCCAAATTCATTTATCAACCCAGTTACTCATTTATCCATGGCAGTGATCCACTTAGCAACTGTGGCAGGAAAAGCTGTACAATGGGGGCAAACTCACCTAACAAATGCTTCACTTAGCAACATAAGCTTTGGCCTCAGTTGTGGTCATAACTCAAGAACTATCTGTATCGACATGCAGTTCAGGCCATGATGAAAGTCACCTTGAGCTCAACCTTCTCATTCCAGCATCTGGCACAAAATTGTAGATTGGACAGACCCCACAATTCTATCTCCAGATGTAGATGGGATAAGGAATAGACTTGAAGGATAGGACAAAGACAATGGTCAGATAAGTGGGACTTGCGCCTGAGCCAAGAAACAGACATGCCCCTCCCTTGTTCATCAAAGATGACATGAGAGAGGAGGAAACACATTCAGACTTACAACATCTTGTTACAACAGCTTTTACAATAAAAGTGATCCTGACTTACGTGGCCTCAGGCTTCTTAGTCTAGTCTGCCTTGAAAGGCTAACATCAATGTTGTTTTTCTCTTCTTACCAACTATAGTTCCCTCTACCCAATGCCTACATCTTGTGGCCCCAACACAATTGGTAACAACCAGCCGATTACTGCAGAAGAGGTCATAATACATCAGATCAAGGCAATCGTGTTTGTTGGGTCATTTAGCCTTGGATCACAGAGGAAGAAACTAACTCATGTTACCCGTATATGGACATTTTTGCACAGATGTGATAGGAAGTTGCAATTGAGTTCCACCTTTTGTAAGTTGCAGGAGACTTGCCTGAACCACACTAAGTCATTCTGCTGCATAAGGAGTGGACTAGATGGCACCCGTTCACTTGTACATACTAAAACTGGAAACAGCTTTTTTCAGTGTTCAGCACTGGACAGTGCTATCCACTGCAAATGGGGTATTGCCCAGTTGAATACTACACTCAGGCAGGAGAAGGAGCCTACAATGCCCTTTAATTATACTTAAATTATTTGAAGAATGGTGCTTCATATGGGCTCCTTGATACAGGTAGTCCTCGACTTACGACCACAATTGAGCCCAAAATTTCTGTTGCTAAGTGAGACGCTTGTAAAATGAGTTTTGCCCCATTTTGTGACCTTTCTTGACACAGGTGTTACGTGACTCACTGCAGTTGATAAGTTAGAAACACAGTTGTAAACTGAATCCAGCTTCCCCATTGACTTCGCTGTCAGAAGTTCACAAAAGGTGGTCACATAACTCCGGGATATTCCAACTGTCATAAATATGAGCCAGTTGCTAAGCATCTTGATTTTGATCATGTGACCCTGGGGATGCTGCAATGGTCGTAAGTGTGAAAACAGTCATAAGTTACTTTTTCCAGGGCTGTTATAACTTTGAACAGTCACTAAATTAATTGTTGTAAGTCAAGGATTACCTGTATTGTGTAAGCCATCTCTTTTGCAGGATTTTGTCTACTGCTGTCAGACCCCAAAGTGCGAATGACATATGGTGTTTCTTTCAAGCTGTGTTCTTCATTGTTTAACACATGTAGATAAAACTTTGCTAGACTGAAGACTCTAGTATCAGCATCTACTCTGTGAACTTTTAGGAAGGGGTTATCTTTATCTTCTTTCTCTCTCAGAAAATATCTGGGCTGAGTTGCCTCTTGCTCCTTTGGATTGCACTCCCCATCTTTCCTGACAATCCATCTTCTTATTACATTCCATCATTCTTTTTGTTTAACATAAGAGTATGTAAATGTTTCTTGGAGCACCTGCAAAGCTGAGTTAGCATACTCAAGAACTGATGTCACTATGCATTTTGATACAGGGAGGGATGTACAAATGTGGGTGCTTTGCTTAACTCAGCATTTTTTTAAAGTTTTTTTTTCTTAGCCAATAGCCATAAGATCATTTATGGCAATCCTTACAAAGAAACATTCCAAACCAAGGGACTTCTGCTCTTGAATCTATGAAGCCGTACATTAATGTGCATAATTTACTTTTTCAGAACCAAATTACTTTTCATGGCTGCCAATTCAATTTATGGATAGTCTCAACTGAAGAGCTGAAGGGCTTCAGTTTGTAAAATGGACTGTGCTACTTCAAAGAGTCAAACTGGCATTATCACTTGAATCTCTTCTTAGCATTCCAGAGATCTTTGGCTACTAACCTCTTTGAGGGGTTCCTTGGTGCTCTCTGAGCTTGCTTGTTTTCTTGCAGATATTTCACTCTTGCAGCTGTTTCATAATATCATCAGTGCACTTATAATCCTACCTAGGTTTGGGTAATGGAAAGTCTTGAAGAAAACAATCACGCTCAAAGACCACCAAGAACCCCTCCTTTCGACCGAGCTACAAATATTGTCCTTTATTGAAATTAACTTCTTTCCCCAATGTGCTAGTTTTCAGACCCCAATTTAAAAAAATTCAATGCAATTGACCCCCCACTCCTTTTTTTGTGCATTAACACTCATTAAAAAAGCTGTGTGGTTTTGACTGAGTGGTTATGATCACTCAATGGTCATAACTTTGACCCACCCACATAGGTGGACATTCAGGGCTTAAAACTATCGCTGTGCCTACTTCAATTCTCTTGATCACCCACAGGATTCTGCTGCTTAATTCTCTACTTTTTGTTTTAATGGAAACTCTGTTTGAGGTAAACCACATCAGATAATAAATATATGTGTGATTACCAGAGCTTGGTGGCTGAACCTATAAGTGAATTGCATTAAGATGTTTTCTGCATTAACTGATGTGAAATCTTTGCCTGTTACACTGCATTTCTAGGAAGACTATATTCATTCAGCCCAATCCTCTTATCATATAAATGTTTAGTACAGTTAATGGCTAACATAAATCCTGCTTGTTTTCTATGTAATTCTAGAATAAAAGAAAAGTTTGCACAGTGGCTAAGCTTAGTACATGCATTTTCTGGAAATAAAGGAAAATTGTAGCATTATAGTACCTAATTTTTAGGCTGCATAATTGTATGACATATGTGAAGTGTCTATTCCCACTGATTTTATTGTGCACATTCATCTGCTCATCCTTTTTCCCTTGATCAACTCAGTTCTGATTTATCTAATATTATCGTAACATGCAATGAAAAATATGTTGGTAAAGTCATGCTGCCAAAATTCCTGCCTCGGTATCAGAAACCAGAGACAAAGAAACCATTTCTCATCTTCTGGTTTTTAAGTCAACTCTAAATCCTTACTATTTGTCCTCAGCAATCTTGCCTAATTCTAATTCATTGTATCCTATCCTTCTCTCATAATATGCAGCTAGTTTGCTTGGAATAAGGCAGTTTAAAATAAATTGATCATCTAATCTTCCATAAATTAGAGATTAACCATGGGTTAATATTGTATAATAAATGTTATTCATCTGTTGTTTCATTATCTGTGGGCACTAAAATGTGTCTGAATACATTGATTAGTGGCAGACTGTATTTTATTATTCAAAAGGTTATGCAGGTGATACATTCTTGGAAGCCTGAGCTGATGTTATGCCCTGGTATGCCGCAGTACAGTTCCTTGTTCAGAAATTGGCTGTCACCAGAGACAAGTCTGCTAAAAAAAATATTTATTTGCCAGAAAGCAAGGTAGCCCCTGGCAAATCGACTTTCAGTTTGACTGCTCTGCATATAAAGCTGATAGAATTCCTGAAAAGTTTTATTCTTTTATGTATTGCCTGCTTGCTACATGTAAGGTTATAAAATGTCAAGAGATTATAATGCAAAGTCAAGATGTGTAAGTTAATTTATTTTCACACAGGCATTTTCTCTGCTGGATGGAAGGAGGCATTTAGGATTTTTACTAATTTTGCAATGAATCCTTTTGAGGTTTCTGAAATTATATTCTTGGAACTGCCATTTTGATTCTTATTTCTGAGCATGGAAATAAATATCTTATTGATACTCATTTTGCATACAAAGTTAATGTTATGACTTCAGAATCCTTGACATTGCTTAGCTGGCTGAGAGGTACAGTATAGGATTCGGAAGTTCAATGTATTTGAAGATAAGGTCAATATTTAATGAGATTTTGCCAAAAGAGTGGCAAAATCAAGTATGATTTTGGCTATCTTGCCAAACATGGTCTCTCAGGCGAAAATTGTGGCAATTTTGTGCCTGGAAGAATTAGAGAGCGAACAAGGAATGTGGGAAGACTGGAATTCTAATCTTCCTGTATTTTATTATTCATTTTACAGTACTTATAACCTACCTCAATCCTGAAGGATTCTGAAAGGCATTCAACATCAGAGAAGAAAGGAAACCGATAATAATAAATAATTACATCAAAACTGATATCAGAATCAGAATCAAATTCCAAAACAAGACCTAAGATAGATACTCACAGTCAGCTCGGGCTGAAGGCATACCGAAGCAAAACAGACATAATTTGCTTGTGGAATTTCAGGCAGATGGGGGTTGCCTGTGTTTCTGTGAAAGAATACAGGTGGTCCTCAACTTACGACCATGATTGATCCCAAAATTTCTGTTGCTAAGCGAGACATTTGTTAAGTGAGTTTTGCCCCATTATATAACCTTTCTTTCCACATTTGTTAAGTGAATCACTGCAGTTCTTAAGTTAGTAACACAGTTGTTAAGTGAATCTGTCTTGCCCATTCACTTTGCTTGTCAGAAGGTCGCTAAAGGGGATCTCATGACCCCAGGATGCTGCAACTGTCATAAATATGAGTCAATTGCCAAGTGTCTGTATTTTGATCATGGGATCATGGGAATGCTGCAAATGGTCATAAATCACTTTTTTCAGTGCCATTGTAATTTTGAATAACCACTAAATGAACTGTTGTAAGTCAAAACTGATGTCAGAACCAGAATCAAATTCCAAAACAAGACCTAAGGTTCACAATCAATCAGTTGGAGTTGAAGGCATGCTGAAGCAAAACAGATATAACTTCCTTAGGGAATTGCTTATGGAGGTTTCCTGTATTTCTGTGGAAGAGTATTCCACAAGGTAGAAACTACTATAAGCTAAGAACTACTGTAAGGAAGATCCTTGGCCATCTATCTCTTAAAGAGTTGTAGCATGCCATTTCTAGATGGACTGGATGGGCAGATACAGTTGTGGCAATTTGCAGGCAATCGCTTATCTGAACCAATCAGATGATTTGTCCATTATTAGGGTTTCTTTCTGTATGTGTGTTTTTGTGTGTGTGTACAGAAAAGGTGTAAGACCTGTATATAATTTATGAGTTTAGGAGTTGATAAAAAGGAACCATTAAAGTAGTCCATGCTTTGAAAAATGATTGGGAAGAAATAATGAATAATTTATTTATATTTATATTTCATATTTCTAAACCTGCCTTTCCTATTTGGGGGAAAAAAAGAAAGAGAAAAGCTAACCCTTTAGCTTTTCCTCAGAGAAAAAAAAAGGTTCAGTCTTTTGATAAATTTGGTTGCCCTTTTTTACAAGCGAAATTTAAGGGATGTTTTGGTATGGCGGTTATCAACAGATTGACATGTGGTGTTTTTATCAGAAATGTTGTCTTGTTTAATTATCAAGAGCATTAGTAGTAATCATAAATAACTTCATGTTATAAATAGATGTGTGTGTTTTAAAAATAAACCAGAATATATTTTCTCTGGTACTGTTATGAAATGCATCCATAAAGTAAAATATAAACATCTTGCCAGTAACTTTTTGCTGTGGTTTTCAGTCATAAAAATGATTAAATTAGCCAAAATGTTACATTTTGAAACAGATTTTTAGAAATTTAAACCAGACTTCCTTAAAAAAAACTTTGGGCTGCTGTGGAATCCAGGAGCCCTGCTAATTTAGCTCCTACAGGAAATAGATTATTATAACAAGCTATAATTACAGAGGAGGATTCAGAACAGTAACATAAAAAGAGAGAGAAGATTTTACAATAAGAACTTAAATTAGTTTCATAAGGTTAAATTACAAAATTGTGTGATGGATGGAGCTTTTATGTCAATCACTGGGTGGAAGTCTTTTTAGCTTTAACTAAAAAAAAAAATCCATTTAAGATTTACATAAAAAAAGGACCAAAGCCCTCTGCCAAGGTGTATGTTCTGAAGGCAAGAGAGTGCTTTAACAATGATGGGCAGTGAATTCTCCATGCCAAAATATCTTAGTAGATCAGTCCAGTGATAGATAACCTGTGTCTTCCAGATGTTTTGGATATTACTATCCATAATTCCTTGTCATTCAGCAGTCCTGGCAGCACAATGGTCAGAATGCAGTATTGCAGGCTACCTCTGCCCACTGTCAGGAGTTCAATCCTGAGTGGCTATCATGTCACTCCTAGTCCTTCTTTTCATTAAACTAGACATACCCAATTCCGACAACCATTTTTTACATGTTTTAGCCGCCAGTCTCCTAACCACCTTGGTTGTTCTTTTCTACACTCTTTCTAGAGTCTCAACATCTTTTTACATTGTGGCGACCAAAACTGGATGCAGTATTCCATGTGTGGCCTTAAAGGGTAAGAGTACTTGAGACTTAAGGGCTTTGTGAAAATAAAGGTTCATTGGGATATTGGGTGCTGGGTGTGGATAGTCAAAAGCAACCAAAAGGCTCATTCAAACCATTTTATTCCAGAGAGCAAATCATCCCTACTCTTTTCAGATTTTGGTTGCTTCTTGAAACTTTTGAAAATTGAGCAATATCTCTAGTTTGAATTTGAGGTTGTTTTTTTTTACTATAAGAATCCTTTTGATTATTTTTAGCTGCCTAGAGCTACAGAAATTGGTGGCATCTACATTTTCATATAAATAAATCAGTAAGGTACAACTTCCAATAGTCCAAAACAGGATGAAAAAAGGCGAGTTGCAATACAGCAATATCTGCAGTGTTATAAAGTGTTACCTCTGGACAATTTGGATTTCCCCCTGAAAATATGAAATATTTTGCCATGTTAAAAATTATGATTTGAATTGAGTTTCAGAAAGTAACAAGCAGTGATATTAAAACTTGAGCTTTCTGTATTGTCATGAACTGTGCTTGTTAGGATAACAAATGAGAAAATGCAGCTATTGATACAACTTTTGCATCATCCCCAAGGTCATATGATCAAAATTCAGACACTTGGCAATTGACTCATACTTATGATGGTTGCAATGTCCTGAAGTTTCCCAAATGTCTCCCTTACCAACAAAAATGTTGGGCTCTATTGCGATTGTAAGTCGAGAACCACCTGTTTTCAAACACAACAGTGTATAGCAAGGATCTTCAAACTTGGCCCTTTTATGACGTGTGAACTTCAACTCCCAGAATTCCTCAGCCAGTG